>BRDA01019978.1:8497-18784 GCA_036984385.1 Crenuchus spilurus
GTCAGATCCTTGGTGACTTACTCACTTCGTGTAGTTGAGTGTAAAAAAATTCAAAATCTTTATTTTAGTGTATGTTAAAGATTTTTGACATTACTTGTCACACATCGGTTGTGGAGACAAATAAGAATGTGAGTTGATGTGCTTCACTCATTCAGTGGTTCCTAGACTGAATATTCATGAGATAGGTGTGAACACTCAGGTGAGAGTTCACCTTTGTTCAGGATCCTTTATTCAGGATCACCTCAGGTGAGAGCTCTATGTTTAGATACACATTCCACACATTCCACAATTGGTAATCCACCAATGGTATGTCTGGAATTACCATGTCATTATCATATGAATGACAGATCGCATAATTTGGCAGGAACAATTGTGCAGCTGTCTGACTCACTCTGAAAAACATGTCTCTGCTTATTTAAGCTCCTCTCAGATATATCTAAAAAAATATTTTGATTCAAGTTATACACACACACACACACACACACACACATTATATATATATATATATATATATATATATATATATATATATATGGAAAATAGACTCTTTAAGGTTTCTGTATTATGTTTAGTTTTGTTTCTTGGATAAAATGTCAGAGTAATATAAGTGTTTTTGCAGAATTTCAGTTTTGCCCCCTGCCAGTGAAAACGCAGACTCCAGAGGGTTAATGGTCAACTTTAGACTTGGCCCTTAACCTTGGTCAAATCACTGCCAAAAGTCAATCCTGCCCAATAGGACATTCCTATTAAGCAATCCCAACTTTTGGCTTCTGTTTTAAAACTTTCAGAGAAATATTGCTTTGTGAAATACTCATTTCTCCCTTACTTTCCCAACTATGATTAAATAAACATGGTGGATTTGATCCCACGTCAGCTCTCCCTGATATATTTAGTGCCGCTGTCAAAGCATTATTCTTTTTTATGAGGCAAAGTTTTAAAAAAGTCTACTGGATGCCATTTGGGTGGCCATCTCGTGTTGGCGAGGAAGGCCGGCAGTGACAGCTTAACGATGCAGAGGGGTCAAACCGTTTCAGGACCCATCTGTTAACGGGAAACAGCAAGCTGAATGACATCACATCCAGGGGAGTGCTTGGAAGGGGTGGATTCTCCAATGGATGGCCCAACACAGATTTCTATTCTAAACGCTCGGTGTTCATTATCAAACTCATTCATCTGGAAAATGAATATACACAAATCCTATTTGACATATCATATGTACATTAACAAGGGAATTCAATTCCCCACCTTCTTACAAATGAGTTAAAAAACACCGGGTCCTTACATATTCATCAGATTTCTTAGTATAAGGTTATTCCTCTGGGATCTGATCCTCTTATTAAACTGTGCTTTCACATTTCCAGAAGCTGGAAGTGAAAACGGATCCCAAGCCAGAACTGCAAGTTTCCCAGATGTTTTAAACCCAGTTCACAGATGACATAAAATGCTCATCACTGACGGTCTTAGTCTAAAGATTAGTCTTAGCTACAATAGGTCAGTAAATGATCTGTGGTCTTCAACACAACCACCATCCCGGGTTTCCTAGACTACCACAATTTAGTGTCCATGATGATTTTCTAGAGACTCTTCACTGTGTAATTCAGTCTTAGACTAGGACTAGGTCTGTATTCCTACAAAAATTAAATATGTTCCAATGTTTATACTGGACTGTTGGTCTGCGGTCTTTAAGACCATCACCATCTCACTCCAAAACAAATGTTTAAAACATTTTAATGTTAAGGCTCCTCACTTTAGTCCAAGCTTTAGTCTAAATACAAAACCAAGTGGTGCATGTCTCTACACAATGTTCCTGGACTGCAGTCTATTCGCCACAATTACATTTTTTAGACCATTTTAGTACGATTCTATATGAACACTTACAACAGGCCTCCTCACTGACAGTCTAATGTCTAGCCTAGGTCTTAGTCTCTATGTGTAATAAACTGTTGACTTTTGTCTGTGAGCTCAACATGAGACCATCTCCAGACTACACTCACGCTTTCCAGAAATGTTTAAGTCATTTGTAGACTAGACTTACAACACACACTCCTTACTGACCTGTCATGAGTAGGTCTTGGTCTGCACCTGAAAAACTGTGATCAGCGAGCTCACCTGTGGCCAGGACATGACCAGTATCCACGTGTGCAGGCAGACAAGCAGCAGGAGGACCACAGCTGACAGCATTGTAGACTAACCAGCAGCAAACCAGAAAAACCAACAGAGAACCAGCAGAGAACGGGCTATCCACAGACTTCCTGCGTCCTCCTCAGCTTTCTCTCTCTTTCACTCACTCACTCACTTGCTCCTTCACTCCACACACATTCAGACAAGTCCAGGAGCCGCCCGTCCCACAGCCAGCGTCTCTAACTGTGCCAAAAACAGAGAGAGAGAGAGAGGTATAGCAGGAGGAAAGAGGGGGATGAGAGGGAGAGAGAGAGACTGTGAAAGAGTATTTAAAAGAAAGAGAGAGAGGAGGTACACAAGGATGAAAGAGGGGGACGAGAAAGAGAGTGAGAGAATATGAGAGAGAGAATATGAGAGAGAGAATATGAGAGTGAGAGAATATGAGAGAGAGAATATGAGAGAGTGAGAGAATATGAGAGAGAGAATATGAGAGAGTGAGAGAATATGAGAGAGAGAATATGAGAGAGAGAATATGAGAGAGTGAGAGAATATGAGCAAGAGAAAAGAAAGAGTTTTTAAAAGAGAGAAAGAAGGGCAGAGAGAAGAGGTACAACAGGAGGAAAGAGGGGGATGAGAAAGAGTGAGAGAGTATGAGAAGGAGAGGGTATGAAAGAGACTGAGATTATGAGAGTGTGAGTGAGTATAAGAGAGTGTGAGAAAGTGAGTATGAGAAAAAGAGAGAGAGGGGGTACAAAAGAAGAAAAGAGGGGGATGAGAGAGTGAGAGAGACAGCAGGAGTGGGTAAGAGGGAAGGAATATGAAAGAGAGACTGTGAGATAAAAGAGAAAAAGAGACAGAGAGTGAGAAAGAGGGAGAGAGGAGGTATGTTATGAAAAAGAGAGACTGTGACTATGAGAGAATGAGAGAGAGAAGGAGTATGAGAAAAAAGAGAAAGAGAGTGTGTAAGAGAGTGAGTGAGAAAGACAGAGAGAGAGGATGAAAGGAGGGATGAGGGAAAGCAGAGCAGGCGGTAAATCTGCTTTCTAGAGGAAATCAGCAAAACAGAGAGGAAGTGTGATTTGTGTGTCCTTCAGTGAGAGGATGGAAGCTCGGAGGAAGAGGAGAGAACAGCCTGTGAATGAAGAGCAAAGAGAAACAGGAAGAGAGGGAGGAGAAACGTTTACACACCTAACCCTCCTCTGAGTAACATAAACATTTGACTAACACCTTTCAGCTGAGCTTCAGGGACAAACGAGGACATTCAGGGACATTACTAACTGTAGACACTGACGTGTGTGGTTTTAATGAATATATGAATAATACATTAATTCATTCATTCATTCATATATTTTATATCAGTTTATATGCAAGAACATGCACGGCAGCACTGTCGTTAGCATGCCATGAGGCCTTGGGTTCAAGTCCCCATCTGGGTGGAGTTTCCACATTCTCCCCGTGTCTGTCAGTGTCCAAAAACACTGAGGTCAGGTGAATTGTCTCTAAATGACCCTGGTGTGTGTGAATGTATGTGTGTATGCCCAAATATGGTTTGGCCTGTCCTGGGTGATCCCTCCCTAGTGCTCGATGCAGTCCTCCAGGTGGACAGTCGCTTCCGGTTGAGACGCTGTGCATGATTGACTGTTCTTGCCGGTGTGTTGTTGAGTTTTAAGTGTGTAAGTTGATTGTGTTGACTGTAAAGTGTCCTTGGATATTAGAAAGGTGCTATATAAGTGTAACATTCATTCATTCATTCATCCATCCATGTATAAATGTCCAGGGTGTCATCTCAAGACTTGACTACTGCAACTCGCTCCTGGCTGGTCTTCCTATGTGAGCCATCAGGCCCCTGCAGCTGATCCAGAATACAGCTGCTCGGCTGGTCTTCAATAAGCCCAAGTTCTCTCACATCACTCCACTGCTGCGTTCACTTCACTGACTTCCTGTAGCTGCTTGCATCAGATTCAAAACCCTGATGCTCACCTACAAAGCAAGAAATGGACCACCCCCTCTCTACCTAATGACAATGGTCAAGTCTCGAGTCACACCACGACCCCTTCAAGCTTTCAGTACATCTCAGGTTTGACCCACAATCCTTCAAGACACGTGGAAGACTGGCATCAAGACTCTTCTCTGTTCTAGCACCCAGGTGGTGGAACAAAGTCCCACTGGCTTCAAACATAGACTAAAGACCATCTCTTTGTTGAGCACTTATGTGAGCACTAGTTTATACCTCTTACAATACGTATACTTGTAATACATTGTAATGCTCTTGTATAATTGTGTATCTTTCCTTCTTTCTACGCATCTTCTCCATCTCTACACTCCTTGTCATACTTTCAGATCTTCCTCTCCTTTCCAATTATCCACTCCTCGGGTCCGTCTGTCTACTATGAGGGCTCGAGCATTCAGGTACTCAGCCCCACATCTCTGGATCTCTACCTCCCAACATTCTTACCACTCAGTCATTTTCCAGTTTCAGAACATCCCTTAAAACATATTTCTTCAAAATGTCTCATCTGTAATTTGTACTCAATTGTGTTTGTTTTGTAAGGTGTCCTTGAGTGTTTTGCAAGGCGCCCACAAATGAAATGTATTATTATTAGTGCTGGTTTAGTTCTAACAGTGTCTGAACTGAAGAGTAGTTTGGACTCTAACCTGTCTGTACTAGCTGAGCTAATTCTCTTAATGGAAACAAAACACTGTTGTATGTCACTCTGGATAAGAGCGTCTTCCAACTGCTGTAAATGTGAATGTGAAGAAAACTAGGTATTGTGAATATTCTGGTAATTTTG
The DNA here is from genome assembly GCA_036984385.1 of Crenuchus spilurus. Classification (NCBI taxonomy): domain Eukaryota; kingdom Metazoa; phylum Chordata; class Actinopteri; order Characiformes; family Crenuchidae; genus Crenuchus; species Crenuchus spilurus. The sequence goes on from BRDA01019978.1 coordinate 13,411, forward strand.
TGGAACTAAAATGTAATGTTAGAATGAAAACATGTTAGTTGAGGATTTATGTGCTCACATACACACACAAATGCCATGTGAGTGTGAATAAAGTGCTCAGCAGGTTCTCAGCTGTCAGTGTGTGTGTGTGTGTGTGTGTGTGTGTATTATTCTGAGCAGTAGGCAGTAATTGGCCAGCTCTCTCACCCTGAGGCAACAGGTGCCACATCACCATCAAAAACTCAGGCTCCTCCTTAACGGCCATTCTGAGCTCATAAAACACACTCTGACTGATCCATTACCACCAAACTGACAGCCATGCTGCACACACACACAAAGCATGTGCAGTGTGGACGTCGTTTCCACACCTCTGTCTCTTCTCCAGAGAGCTCTATCCAGAACAGTGTGGAAATCCTACATAAAGAAGACCAGGGCTCACAACAAAGGAGGACACTGCAGCCCAATCTGGACTCTAATAGAATTTCAGTTCTAAAGTGAAGATTGTCCTCCCCAGAGTGTAACCTGTGAACCAGACTAAACAATCAATTTCTATTCTCCAATCTATCTATTCACAGCTCCTGCTTTTGCTCGTGCCTGGCTGAAAACACTTCATCAGCAGCACATTCACCTCTATAAGCTCTATAAAGAGGCCCTTTAACAGGACTGTGTGACAAAAATTCAGCCTACAGCAGTTTAGCCCCACCCATTCAGTCTACAGCAGTTCAGCCCCACCTATTCAATCTATAGCAGTTTAGCCCCACCCATTCAATCTATAGCAGTTTAGTCCCACCCATTAAATCTATAGCAGTTTAGTCCCACCCATTCAGTCTACAGCAGTTCAGCCCCACCCATTCAATCTGTAGCAGTTTAGCCCCACCCATTCAGTCTACAGCAGTTCAGCCCCACCCATTCAGTCTACAGCAGTTCAGCCCGACCTATTCAATCTATAGCAGTTTAGCCCCACCCATTCAATCTATAGCAGTTTAGTCCCACCCATTCAGTCTACAGCAGTTTAGCCCCACCCAGTCTTCAGCAGTTTAGCCTCACCCATTCAGTCTACAGCAGTTTAGCCCCGCCCATTCAATCAATAGCAGTTTAGTCCCACCCATTCAGACTATAGCAGTTCAACCCCACCCGATCAGTTTACAGCAGTTTAGCCCCGCCCATTCAGTCTACAGCAGTTTAGCCCCGCCCATAAGATCTATAGCAGTTCAGCCCCACCCATTCAATCTACAGCAGTTCAACCCCACCCATTCAATCTATAGCAGTTCAGCCGCACCCATTCAGTCTATAGCAGTTTAGCCTCACCCATTCAGTCTATAGCAGTTTAGCCCCACCCATTCAGTCTATAGCAGTTTAGCCTCACCCATTCAGTCTATAGCAGTTTAGCCCCACCCATTCAGTCTATAGCAGTTTAGCCCCACCCATTCAGTCTATAGCAGTTTAGCCCCACCCATTCAGTCTATAGCAGTTTAGCCCCACCCATTCAGTCTATAGCAGTTTAGCCACACCCATTTCCAGTCCACAGCAGTTTAAATAAAATAATTGAAAATAAATACAGTGGTTGTCAAGTAACAGGACTTCAGTTGGAAATGGTTTAATGGTTACCATTACAGACTACTTGTGTCCTGTAGAATCCCATTAGAAAACCATTAGACTGCATCTAGAATCAGTGACATCACCCATGAAATGATTTGGATCCATTTTGATGTGAAACAATCAGAAAACCATTAGATATGATTCCCTTTAATCACCATTACAAAACCAACAAGTATCTAATGGTGTCTGATGAACCAAAGGATTGTTACTTCCCTACTGTAAGTGTGTGTGAGCACACACACTGAGTTTGCAGATGGAGTCATACAGTAGGAGGGAAATACTTGTGTTTGCATCTGGGAGACGTATCAGCTCTAGCAAGGTCAAACGTGTGGCCTTTCACGATGAGGAAACCAGACTGAGAAGGAATTACACTACTGTCACATTTCTGAAAACTCCAGCTGACACTGAATGCAGCTGAGCTTGAGTGCTGGCACTTCAGGCTTGGCCTGAAGTCGCTCTATTGTACATTAAACAGTTTGGCTAAAAATCAATGTACAGTTTCCCCTTCAGCCCAAATATAGTCTTTATAGTCATCCAAGACAAGTTTGGTGATTGAAGTTTGCTCCTGTAGTTTTGAACTGAAGCTTATGTAGCTAACATATAATGGAGATCATTCGATTGCTAATTAATTAGTTAATATTTAACTAGTGAAATAAGCATGCTGGGGATGATGGGAGGAGCAATTTTTACACAGGTTTTGTCTAAAAAAGCTGCATCTACACTACCAGTCAAAAGTTTATTCATTGTAATTTTCCATTGGGAGGTTTTGGTGTTTCCCACAAGTTGTTAACAGTGAGTTTACTGGCTTTAGCAAAGCTGATCACTCTCCACCAGACGTTTACCACATTTGACACAAGGCATCATATGAATAGAAATATTGTGAAGACACTAAAATAAGAGATTCGTTCACAAACAACCTAAATAAACACTATTAATCACTAGAATAGGAGATATTAGTCTATAAACAACCTCAATAAACATCAATAATCACTAGAAAAAGGTACTTGTTCAACATTAGCAAAGTAAGTGCTATAGCTATAGCCTTGTGATATGTGCTAAGCTTTCAACTAAAAAGCAGTGATGCTGTCCCACCAACTTTCTGGCCATATGGTGCTATATACAGCAGGGGTTCTCAACTGGTCTCAGCCTGGGACCCATATTTTCTCATGGTCATTAAGTCGGGACTTACTTTTATAGAATACAAACCAAACAAATGTATTTTTGAAAAAGAGGCTTCAAAAACACATTTAAAGAGAATTTAAGAGATTTCAGGGGGGGCTCGACTGGCTTGATTCGGGGAATTTGAGGGGGTGTTGGAACATAAATTAAATTAATATTATTAATAAATATTAATACATTATTTACAAATTATGATATGATTATAATATAATAATAACTTAAGTGTTATTAATAATAAAATAATAACATTTATATGTATCATTAATAAAATATTATTTATTATGATTAAATATTTATAAACTTTTAAAAGCACATAGCATAAAATTATCACCCAATTTTTTGCCTCTGAACATCATCACACATTTAAACAAAAGAGTAACCAGCAGTGTTGCCAGATCTCGCGAAAGAAACAAGCAACCAGCTCTATGAAAACAAGCGCAAAATAAACCCAACTGGCAACCCACCACATTCGGTAAAACAGAGGCCGCTTTTAAACAGTATAAAGGTAAACATTTATTATGACATTGTACATAAACAACACCAAAATTATGCTAAACACTTCTAATATAAACATTGGCAAGCTACGTAGGTGGCTATTTTTAGCTCATTTCTTTGTTTTGTGTCATTGTGTTTTGGGGCACTGAAACCCATGTTTGTTAGCCTCAGTGTGCAGATTCTTTGTACATCACATCTTTCGTTTTGTTATGGGGAGCTGGGAGATAATCAAAGAGTTTCACTCGGAAAGAAAGTCAAGCCCAAAATAAGCAACTTCACATTCAAAAACAAGCTCAAAAAACCGCAACCCGCCACTCACGAGATTTGCAAGCGACTTTAGAAAAAACAAGCACAAAGTCGCTTATAATAAGCGGACTTGGCAACACTGATAGCCAGCTAAATTTAACCAGATAAATGGTGGTTACCATGGCAACGATAATGCTGTGCGCTCGACTGCCGCCTGCCTTTCTGTGTCTGTTTTTTTTCAATTTAAAAGACAAGGACAAAATCAGATAAGCATTAATTATTTTTAATGGTTTTAAAATTTATTAATTTTTTTTAATCTGTCTGCAACCCGCCCAGAACGTGGCCCACCAGTTGAGAATCGCTGATATACAGTATATATTGTAATGGAAAATGTTGAATACAGAAGATGACCCCAAGCCTTTGATCAGTAGTGTTGTTCTGCCCTCTGTATATGTGCTGAATATATCTTGACAGACAGATAAACGCTCTCCTAACATCAAGACTCTGAAGACACTTTGCACTTGTCCACAGGTTTATTGACGTTGCAAGGAAAGGTGAAACTAAAACACACAGGAAAACAATACTCAACAAATGCTCAGCTTTAAACATATGCTGATTAAACCACCATGTTAAATAAATCTCTTGGGTTTACTGTATATTACTGCATTTACCTATTTTTCACATACATTTAAATGTCTAGGAGCAGTGCAAAAAACGTCCACAATGGCAACCCAATCAGTTCCCATCATCAAATATAAAGAAAAAATGTAATTTCCTCTAAAAAATGATATATGATGCTAGATAACAATAAACTATAGTTACATACCCACGATGCTATCACTGACGTTAGGATGTATGCAGGTCTCACTGGATTGACTGAGATACAGTGCAATTTACCATGTGCTCATGAATGATCTACCATAAGTTACTGATAATGTGGCAGGCTGCATAGAAATATTTTTGCTACTGCCACCTACTGTTTCCTCCAATGAACTACAATTAGCTAACATATATCTAACTAAAAATGAACAAAGGCTTATACATGTACTTGTCGCAGTACAAGTGTATATCTGCCTGTTCACTTATTCAACATATCAGTGATGTGAAGCTGATATAGAGGACAAAGTAACTGAGGTTATGTTTGATGTTGAGTGACTCCTGAGAGTAAAGGAGCAATGACTGTCTTACAGTAACTAAAATCCTCACAGTGTAAACTTCACTCCAGTCAGCTAATCCATCACTGCTGATTGTGCTGAGGATCACCGACATACACAGAGTATTAGAACACTGTGGAGTGTGAGACTGTCAGCCCATATGATGTCAAACACCGTCTGCCTTATACTCGGGTGCAGAAGTCTCATGCAAAGGACTCCTAGTGTTTATTAAAGAGTCAGGTCCCAGTGTGTATGGGGTAATATTTCAACAAGTCAGCAGCTACAGGAAACAAGAAGGGAGGTCCAGACCCTGAGGGACAAACTTACTGAAAGAGACATAGAGCTCAACAAAGAGCTCTCTTAAAGGAATAAAGTACCAGTCAAAAGTTTGGACACAACCTCTGAACATTCAGTAGTTTTTCAATATTTAAAAATGTTCTGCATTGTAGATTAATACTAAAGTCATCTAGTCTATGAATAAATATATATGCAAATATTTAGTAAACAAACAAGTGTTAAACAAACCAGAATATGTTTATATTTTACATTCTTCACAGTAGGCACCTCTTGCTTAGATGCAGCTTTCTTGGCATTTTCTCAGTCAGCTTTATGAGGTAGTCACCTGGAATGGCTTTCAGTTAACAGCTGTGTCTTGTCAAGAGTTCATGACTTGCATTTCTTGCCTCTTAATGTGTTTGAGACATCAGTTGTGTGTCTACTTT
>BRDA01019983.1:0-12124 GCA_036984385.1 Crenuchus spilurus
TATATATACGGTATATTCATTATATACAGTGAGGAAAATAAGTAATTGAACATCCTGCGAATTTGCAAGTTCTCCCACTTAGAAATCATCGACGGGTCTGAAATTTACATCTCAGGTGCATGTCCACTGTGAGAGACATAACCTTTTAAGGAAAAAATCTGGAAATCACAATGTATGATTTTGTAATAATTTATTTGTGTGTTACTGCAAGTTGAGTCAGTTGAACATTTTTTCCAACCAAATAAAGCAATCTGTTATTCATATAATAATGACATGGTAATTCTGGACATACCATTGGTTGGATTGCCAGCCGTGGAATGTGTGGAATGTGAACTGAACAAACACCTCTGACCTGAGTGTCACACCTCAGTGTAGGTTAGTGGCTGAGGAAAACAGAGTGTCACCTTGCTAAGCTTTAGAAATAAAACCGCATACAATTTCTAAAAAGTGTAGTGGTCAGTGTGTAGACAACACCTCTGTTTATTCAGTTCTGAGCTCAAAAGTCTTGGCTAGAAATGTTTACAATGTTAATTAATGTAAGTTTAGACCAGATTTAATCAAAAAATAGATTTATATATTTATGAAAAAATAGATTTTTGTGCTGAAGAAAAGCCTTCATAAAACTTTGGGGGGAAATTTTAGATGGGTAAAAATAAAGTCAAAGCATGTCAGACTAATAATAATAATAATAATAATCCATTTTATATCAAGGCGCCTTTCTGGACACTCAAGGACACTGTACAGACAATAAAAATACAAAAATATATATATATAAATAGCATGGACAAAGAGGAAAACAATACAATAACAGTGAGATAAAATAAAATAATAAAATAGTTTACAAACTATTAAAAGTCAAGTATAATAAGCTAATCTAAAAAAGTGGGTCTTGAGTCTGGATTTAAAATCAGAGAGGGATTGAATATTACGGATGTCAGGGGGGAGTGTATTCCAGAGATGGAGAGCAGAGTGACTGAAGGCCCCTCTACATCAGATTGTCTGAAAAACCCTCACAATCCAGGGGGTTAAAACAAAAAAGGCTTGAAATGTGTCACTTTGTGTAATGAGTAAAATATGAAAGTTCACCTTTCTGAATGGATTTATGTACTTTTTATCATTTTTTGATGTTATTATAGAATTGATTTACTGTAAGTATTGAAAAGTTAAAACTATTGTGACAGCCCTACTGTTGATCAGTTAAATTGCTCAAATGGAGTCAATGGAATCTTAAATGGTAATTGTTTATATGACAATGAATTGTGAAATGATATAGAATAGAAACAGAAAATATAATTAATGAATTAATGAATTAATTAATTAAATCGAAGTTGACCCTGTTGAATCGGCTCGGCCCGGAGGTTCAGGAGCTGTGCTAATTGTGCAGCTGTAGTTTCTCAGTCTGCCTGTCTGAGTGTAATAAAGCAGCTGGTAAGCCGGAGCTGAACCGCGTTTGAAATCCAGGCCCTCACTCTTCTTATTGAAGTCGTGCGGAGAGTTCGCGCTGGGGTCAGAAGTGAAGTGGTGAGGGAGCGTACGAGGCTCTAGTGGGTGTATTCCGCACCATCTCCGAGTCTGAGGCTCTTCTTTTATATTTTTGAAGGCATTCTCATGACTTCCCACTTACTGGCGATCAGCCTCTCTCGCTTATGCTATATTATTATCTCTCTCTCTCTCTCTTTCTCTCTTTTTTCGCCTCCTAAAATTTTGGCAGTTGCCATGGACATCTGTACCAACATGATAAGACTGTAATTGTACCAGAGTCTGCTCCAGGGTTCGAATCGTTTAGCAGCCTGTCACATGAGCAGTCAAATGTTTCACCTTCTGTTCAAATGGCTTTGTGAAATGCCATATTCAGTCAAATAAGCACAGCAAATAAGCAAACAATCCTCGCACAATATCAGCTCCTTTATTTATCTTCCTTTTTCCATCTTTCAGAGGCAATAACCTAAATGTTAAAAGCCTGGCAATCGTATTGTTTCTCCCCACCCAAAAAAAAAAAAAAATCTATTCTTGCTAATTTTCCACAAGGCAGCTGAAGTCGTGTTCTTCGAGCCGTAAAAGCAAAAAATGTCAGCTGCTGATGTAAGTGAATGTGTACATTAACACATTGAGGAAGTGAAAGGGTGTGTGTGTGTATATGTATGTGTGTGTGTGTGTGTGTGTGTGTAAGAATTAAACAATGACTCTCCCAGTTGGCAGATATTTAAAAATAAGACAAATGTGATGATTTCCTATCGCAGAAGACAGAAGCATTGTTTCAGCAATGTTTTCTGCTTGTATCCGTGTGTGTTTAGCTGAAAAATCCATTTTCACCTTTTTCACAGCAACGCAGACGATGACTGATGTGAACAGAAATCACTTCGTAATCGACAGTTACGCTTCGCTGTGAGTGAATTAACACCTTCAACTGAGGCCTGATTACTCACTTATTCATCTTCAGACTTATTATTCAGAATACACTCAATTATTTGGCATCTATTATGAATTATTCAGTGTCTATTATGAGTTATTCAGTAGCCAATATGAATTATTCAGTATCTACTATGGATTGTAGTTCACATTGTGAATTATTTTGTATGAACTATGAATTATTCAGTATCTACTATGATTTTTTTTCAGTATCCACTATTAATTATAGTATCCACTGTGAATTAAAGGATAAACTATAAATTATTCAGTATCCACTATGAATCATTGAGGATTGACTAAATGTTCAGTATCTGCTATGAATGTTTCAATATCCACTATGAATTATTCAGCATCTATTATGATTTTCTTAGGCATCCACTATTAATTCTAGTATCCACTTTGAATTATAGTTTAAACTAGGTATTATTCAGTATCCACTATGAATCATTGATGATCTACTGCATTTTTCAGTATCTACTATGGATTATTCAGCATCTGGTATGATTTTTTTCAGTATCCACTATGAGTTGTAGTATACAGTATGAATTATAGTATACATGATAAATGAGTATTGACTATGAATTATTCATTATTAAATGAATGCAAACATTACTACAATGTAGTGTAACAAGAATTTCTTCCAAGTCACTCTTTCACTTAATTTTAAAGCAGCAGCTGTTCTTTGCATTTCACACTTCACACATTTCACATTTCCATTAGCCAGTTCTATTCACTGTGAGATACAAAGAGCAGCTGTTGCTTTAAATTAAGTGAAATAATACAAAACAAACAGAAAGTGGAGCTATGTGTCTGTATATGATGGTGACAAAGTGCCATAGAGTTTTGAAAAGGTTAAAATCAGAGTGTGGAAGTGTGCTCGTACAGTAACCACAATATTTTAGCAGTGATACTTAAAATATACTTACTGTGTCCACATTCACACACACCCGTAGTGTTGTAATGACCACTGCTTTTAATCTTATACACTCACTGGCCACTTCATTAGGTACACATTCCTTGTATCTAGACTCGTCCATTTTATGTCCACTGAGCATACAGGTGCACTTTGTAAATCTACAATTACAGACTGTAGCCCATCTGTTTCTCTGTATACTTTATTAGCCTCACTTCACCCTGTTCTTCAATGGTCAGGATCCCCACAGAGCAGGTATTACTTGGGTGGTGAATCATTCTCATCACTGTGACACTGAAGTGGTTGTGGTATGTTAATGTGTTGAGTGAATCAGACACAGCAGAGCTGCTGGATATTGTAAACACTGTGTCCACTCACTGTCCACTCTACTAGACACATCTACCTTGTTGGTCCACCTTGTAGCTGTAAAGTCAGAGACAGCAGCTCATCTGTTGCTGTACCTTGTGTGTTAGTCGTTCACTGATGTTCACAGGATGCTGATGGCTGGTGCATCTTCACTCCAGAAGTGATACTGAGGTGTTTAAAAACATCAGCAGCTCTGCTGTGTCTGAGCCACTCTAACACACACTAACACACCACGACCACGTCAGTGTCACTGCAGTGCTGAGACTGATTCACCTGTTCTGTAGGGGGTCCTGACCATTGAAGAACAGGGTGAACAAAGTATACAGAGAAATAGATGGTTTACAGTCTGTAATTGTAGCACTACAAAGTGCACTTGAATTGCTAGTGAGTGTATACCACCCATGTATGGGGATCATTTTCCACGTTCAGTTAACAAATGTAATGTTTGTGTAGTTGATTGGTGAGCGTAACCTGCTGTAATTAAACCAGGTGAGTGTTGGAGGTGACATTACTGTTAATGAGAGGTGACTTGCAGGTTGGCGTTAAAGCCTCTTGTGCTCTGCATAGCTTACAGAACTCCAAAATTAAGGCAGAGTGGAGAAAAAATACATATTAAATAAATAATTAAAAAATTATCGATTGGTGATCCCCTCCCGCTGTGTTAGCTGGACGGCTAGCATGACTCAAGCTTATGTGTTTCCAGAGCACTGTCGGGTTTTTATCTTCAGCTTTGGATGTGCAAATAGAGCTTGTATGCAAATGCTCTGTGGGCTCTATGAGTCGATATAAGTGAGAACGGAGCTTGGATTTCCAGAGAAGAGTGCATTTCAATAACGGTCAGATAAATGTGGACAGCAGTGTTAGGCTGGGCTCCACTCCCGATTAGAGAAGAAATTGAGAAATAGTTTTCTGTCTTTTAGAGCAGCCGTGTCCACTTGGGTTGGTTGGGTTGGATAGCAATGTTGATGTGACATCCAGGATTTACTGGTGGCCCAATGACATCAGAATTGGGCCAGATGTACACTACCGGTCTAAAAGTTTTAGAACAATCTTTCCAGTTTTTTATTGAAAATTATTCAGTTTATTGTCTGACTGTACTCTGAAATGAAAGGATAGGAGTTAATATGAAATCATGAAATTATTTTATAGACCTAAACTTTGGACTCATCAAAGTAGTACCTTTGTCAGATATAACAGCTGAACACACTCGTGGCATTCTTTCTACAATAGACATCAAATATTCTTCAGAAACTCTTCAGTCTTCTGTCCAGTTCATCCCAAATCAGCCAGATGGGGTTTAAGTCTGGAGACTGTGCTACACTCTATGTTATCAAGCTGACCATCTTTTTTCCTGAGGTAGTTCTGGCAGAGCTTGGACTTATGTTTTGGGTCATTATCTTGCTGTAGGATGAGCCCGTGACAAACTAGGTACTTACCTGAAATGTTCTAAACTGTTGACTGGTAGTGTAGTTGTCAGAATTTTAAGCTAGATCGAGATGTTAAACTAGAGTTTCAGTTGTGGATCACTAAAGGTAACACTATAAGTAAATATAGTAAAAAAATTACTAGAGATCACCTTCAAACTTCTCCAGTTGATTACTTACATTAAGTCAATTGTTTTTTGTGTTATTGTCATTTTAGATCATCAACATTGGATGATTATTTGTAAGTAATTAAACAAAATAAAAAAATAAAAAGTAAAAAAAGTAAACAAAAATGGCTAATTTACAGGAACATCTGCTGGCAGCCTCATCACTGTAGCTGCTGTAGAAGATTTGTCAGAGCTCCCCCTACTGTCAGTATAACCACTCTACATGCAAATGAAGACATTTCCTATCCTTTTGTCAAGTTAACAAATATTTAATTTTTTATATTTAGTCCAGTGAAAAAAGTAAAAACCATGTTATCGGCATTATCCGTCAACCACTGGCTGTCCTCCCAAATATCAACCATTGAAAAATCTGTCAGCCAATCCCTACATACTCTTAATTCATTTTCTACTGTGTTAATAAGAGCTTTTTCCATGGTTAATATTTCCCAAACTAGTCCAAATCTGCTAAACTCAGAATTAGCATTTTCAAAATAGCCCAATTTGGAGGAAAATCCACAAACCTGGCAACTTTGTTGAGGAGATTATGGCTTGTTTTGTCTGTTTTTGTAGATGGCAACATTAAAAACTTGAGCAAGTCTAATTAAAATGACTTCATAAATTTGTATGTTTTAAGCAAATGATTTAGACCTGCAGTTTGCATGAAGCCAGCTGATAAAACTGAGCTTTTTTAGCTACATTAGCCTTGTAATTGCAGTGAAAATGAAATGTCTTGGCTAACTGACTTCACTGGAGTCAACTTCATTTTTCATCATTTGATATTCTTTCAGATGTAAATACAAGAATCTGGATGGTTCTCAGTAGTCTGCTTTGAATGATAGAAATAAGAGTACAGTGATTGCACAAAAAAAGCAGAATAGCCACAACCAGCTAACCAGACATGAAGTGAAAATGATGGAGGCTTTAAGACGGGGCTTTACAAACCAAACAGCATGTGGTTTTGGGAAACACCGAACATAGTAAGGCTTAAGCTTCCATAACCTGTTTGCTACATTAGTACAAAACTAATGGAGCAGCTTCACCAGACATGGCTGATGTTACTATATTTGGGGCTATGACACGGAAATTGTGGTACATTTTCACCATCTGAAAGTGCTTAAAGACAAAAAACAGTAAAGCAGAAAGTGAAGGATACACATGCTAAGTTCTGGGCCGAAGTAAAATTAGAGTAAAATGTTCAGAAAAGTAGTCAAACAGAGCAGTGTTGAAAATGTGAGGATGAGTAATTATGTAATTTTACAAGTTTACGTAATCAGATAATGGAAAATTTTGGATCTACACCACATAGAAAAAGACTACAAGACTGATAAATCCTAAAGAGAACAGAGTAAGGGTTCAAGCAAACTACATTTTTTCAGTCTCCTGTAAAGATATAATTCCGGAGGAGATCTGTTTTTGCAAACAAAATTTTCAATTATTATCTAGTAAAAAGAGCGTCCACAACAAGTCAACCAGAGTCAAATACATATTAAAATCTGTGTCCTTGAGAGTTGAGATTCTGGGAAAGAAAAGAATAAAATACAGCTTGTTAGTGACATTAGCCTTGTAACTTTGGTGAGGCAGATTGACTACATTTGGGGAAAGGTAGGGGTGATTGTGAGATTTTTTCACCATTTCAAAACGTTTAAAGCTGAATAACCAGTAGAGCAGAAAGGGAAGAAGTGAAGAATGTGAAAAGTTCTGTGTTTTAATGATGAAAATCAAAGTTAAATGACCACAAAATGTCCACATACAGTCAACCAGAGTCAAAATAAGTGTGTATTAAAGTTGCTTTGAGACCCTTTGCACCTTTGTATACTGTGCTTGATTCATTTGCTATTTGCACAGTTAGGACCTGACAATGTGCACTACCTCATTATTTATAAGATGATGTTCAATCATTGTTGACATTTGCTCACTTGGATCTATCATGCAAAAATTGCACATTTAACACTTTTTCTTATATTTACTTGTCTTTATTCTTTGCCAAGCCACAGCCCTCCTTTCATTTGCATATGCACTTTCACATTGTTAATGTCAATAAATTGAATTGAATTGGGTCTGTGTCTTTGCAAATTATGTTTTTTTTAATAAAAGAACAGAAAAAAGAAAAGCTAATTAGCTACACTCACCTCATAGCATTGTGTAGAAGGAAATCTAACGAAAAAACAGGCAAAGGAGATTGTGAGAGTTTGAATGTTTCATCATTTGAATACTCTTAAAGCCAACAGTAATGTAGAAAGGGAAGAAGTGAAGAGTGGAAAGTTTTGAGGTTTAATCATGAGTAAAATGACCATCCAGAAAGCAGAACATCCACAATGTGCATATGAGTGTATTTTAAAATCTGTTTTTTATGTAAAAGAACAGAGGAAAACAAAACTTAGGAGCTACATTAGTCTTGTAGCTTTGGTGAGACAAACCACCAGATTGACAGAAAGTTTGGAGGTGTGAATATGAGACTTTTGTGAGAATTTTTCACCATTAAGGCTAAAGAAATGGTACTGCAGAAAGAGATGAGTGTAAAGTTGCGCCAAGTATAGAAACTTCAATTCTTAAATTTGGCAATCAATTCTCTTATCTAACTTTTAATACTTTCAATACTTAAGAATGAACTTAAACATAAAATTAGCTGAACTGTTTTGCTGCCATATTGTGCTGTATTTTAGTGAATTTTGTTGACAGCTGATGAATTCTGTAGGTATTATTTTAAAAAGAACAGACATGTTAGCTAAACTGTAAAAATGCAAAAATGTGTTCTATCAAATAAACATCTGATGTTAAAGATGGATTTGGTTGATTTGGTATTGAGTATTGTGATTCAAGACTTGGTATTGATATCAAATTCCAAATTCTAAGAAATCAGAGCTTGTTAGCTACATTAGCGGTCTATGAATGTGGGTTTTTTTTTGTTTGGACTGCTGCTGCTACTTAGAGGGTGGTCAATGGCTGACATATAAGGCTGATATCATATTGTGCCTTTTTGCATTTGAAAAATATAAAAAATAAAACAATTGTTGATAAGAATATCTATCAGTCTTCATCTGCCTGTAGAGTGGTGACAGTGACACTAGGGGGAGCTCTAACATTGTTCTGCTGAAGCTACACTGATAAGGCTGCCTGCTGATGTGCCTGTAATTGTTTTGTTTACTGGCCTTATGAGCGCAGACCACTGCAGATTATTAAAAATGGTGACAATAATCGACCTGATTAATCAACCAACCAATTAATCAGTCTATCACTAAGCAACATGAGCCTCATAGCTTTGTATAACCAAAAATGTTAGAGACTTGACTAGATCTGAGGACAGGCAGAGGGGATTGTGGGATTGTTTAAAGCTGAATAAACAGTAGAGCAGGAATTATGAAAAGTTCTAAGGTTTAATGATAAATCAGAGCAAAATGGCCATCCAGAAAACAGAAAAAAACCCTCCACAGAGCAGTCGAGCAGAGCAGTGTTAAGTGTTGTGAGTGGATTAAAGTGTGTGTCTTTGAGAATGGCGGTTTGGGGAGAGAGAAGAGAAGAAAACAAGACAAAAAGAAAACAGGAACCTCCGTAGTTTTTTATGCTAAACTGGGCAGAGGCTGAAGCCTCTCCTCCTTCTCCAGCTCCGGAAGGCTGACTTGGCCTGGGGCCTGAAGTGCACGAGGTCGTTTCAGGTCAGGTTTGGCGCGTTGGTGCATAGGAAGTGCACAGCGTTACACACACACAGTATTTCACTTCCTTGTTTTCACGTGCCAGCTCTAGTACTTGTAGAGAGAGAGAGAGAGAGAGAGAGAGAGGCTGAAAGAAAACTTGGTGACGAAGAAGCTCCAGCAAAAGAGGCCAAAAGAGCAAATCTAAAATAATCACATGCGTTTACATTTGATGATTCTTCTTATATCAGACACACGTTTGTTTTTGTCAGTTCTTTACGTGACACGTGTTTACATCAGACGAGCATTATGAGGAGGAAAAGAAACGTTGTCATCTCACTCGGGATATGCCTGAGCAGGTCAGGATGTTTAACACTGCTTGTTTTTGACTTCATTTGTATACATTGGCCCTTGGGGAGTTTAGCATTAGCATTGATATTTTGGTTTTGCTCTGTGTGTTTTGGCAGTGTATGTGTGTGTTGTTTTAGGTGGTAGGTTTAGATAGGAATGCTTGTTGCTACATGCCACAATGTCAAAAAGAAAAAGTTGGCGCAACTTACATTTTTATGGTAACTTACTGCACTCATGTTTTTTTACTTAATTCAACTTGAAGTTCAACCAACTTAAACTTCTTGGTTCTGGGGTCTTCAAATCTGGACCTTTTTGTGCTTTTGTGTGATTTCTGGTAGTCGATTGACAGGTAACTACAAAATCTCGGACTAGGACCAGGATCATAATCATCATACTTAGCGCTGCATTGGTAAACATAATAAACTACACAGTCATATCAGAATATTATGACCAACCCCTGATTAGGAATGAACTTCTTCTTGGCCACATGACTGGATTTGCTACACGTCAGGTGCAGCAGAGTGCAAAACCATCCTCATGGACCAAGGACATGATGTGGCTGATGTTAAAAAGGGTATGACAATAGGGTACCAGGTCAAGGGTGGTAGCTTTTTGGGATGTTCTAGACCTGCTGTAGTGAAAGTGTACTGAGAATGGACTTCTTGTACATTGAATGGCTCACAAAAGCATAACAGTGGTGACCCACTGGCCATTGATGCCAGAGGGGAACAATGACTACGACAAGTGGTACAGAGCAAACGACAAACTACAGCGGACTTGTTAACCTCTATAATGAACACAGGAGCAATAAGGAAAGTGTCAGGGACCACCACCCAGCGAATACTGTTACATCTGGGCCTCTTAATATTCTCTGTTGCTATCTGTGACACTTTCCTTCACATAGCACCACTGTACTTCCCCACATGCAGTGTTAAACAAAGCATTAAATGTGTTGATATAATTGTTAACAAAATAGGTGTGTTCAGTTTCCTGTGAGTGGAGCAGCTCTCTGTTATCCAAAGACTGTGAGTTCAAACCCCCCAACACTGGAAGCCCAAGAGGAGGAAATGATGTAATTGAGCCCTAGCTGGATAAAAATGTTTAATTTGATTTACTTAAATAAGTGATTTAGCAAACTAAACTCAGAAGTTTGAGTTCATGAAGCTCAAGTTGAATTAACAAAAAAATTAATGCCTTAAAATGGTAAGCTGGGCTGATTTATCAGTGGAGGGTTGCCAAATAAATAAAACAAATCATGATAGGATGGCTTTGAATCATCATCACCTGCTCAATATGTTCAGTTCACTTTACAGTCAGGAAAAAGCAATGTACTACAGGCATTTTCTCCTCAAACGGCCCACCATTACCGCAGCCACGCACAGCTTTTTTCACAGCTAATATGTATCACGCACTCAATAGAATAGTATTTTACGCAATCCAGTTTATGTTTCGCGATAAAAAGGGTCCTGAAAATAATTGGCCTCCATTTGGCGAGGCCGCCTATTCAAGCCAAAATAAATAAATTAATGAAAAATGAGGCCCATGACAATGACGGTGCATATTTCACTGCCTCGTCTCTTCCAGTGCTAATCGGCCAGAGTTACAGTCCAGCACAGCTGAGGAATTTCTGTTTCTCCCCCAAATCACAGGCCAAAAAAAAAAAAATCCAGAAAAACACAATATTTTATTCAGCAGCGCTCTCTCTCTCTCTCCGCTTTTCTCTGCGTCTCTCTCTATGTCTCTCCCTCTATCTCTTTACTATAAGTTTTTCTCTCTCTGTCTGTCTCTCTCTCTTTGTCTTTCTTTCTACATTACGTTTCTCTCTCTCTCTCTCTCTCTCTCTCTCTCTCTCTCTCTCTCTCTGTCTCTCTCTGTCCTCATGCAGTTTGCAGTTTGGCCTGTATTTATAACCTAACCTAATTTACAGCTCTAACCTAAGGCTGAGTTTACCATCACCTCACTAGACCTTTTCTCCAGTGTCTGCTTTGGTTCTCTCTCTCTCTCTCTCTCTCTCTCTCTCTCTCTCTCTCTCTCTCTCTCTCTCTCTCACACATCACTTTCTCTGATTCAGAGCTGTATGATATAGTAGGGGTTGACAATATGAATTTTTCTGGGCTGATCCTGATGATCAAGGACACTGATAACTGTTATTTGTGACTGATATTCATTTAACATAAATGACCAGACTAAGTACATTTTTATTGTGTTTATGTCAGATATGTGCATACATTAGAAATATACACATATTGGTATGGACAAGTGCTGATTTTGACAATCACAGAAATGATAAATATTGTACCAATTATTGTCAAACACTGATAATCGGTCGAGCCTTACGTAAACTCACACAAAAGAAAGTGTAGAATATGGGCTGTTTAATCTGAGAATAAGGTCTCTGAGGTTATTTAAGGTTCATATCCTGGCAGGTATATGACTTGTAGTATTACAGTACAATATTCTGTCTGTATTATGACACATATGTTAACACAGCGCTTCTCCTTTCTATATTTATTTGTTTTTATCACTCCTTATGACTCCTTATGGTCCTCAAACACAACGCACACAATGGATAATGATTGGACACCTTCCAGTTATATATTTACAACTTTGTCTTCGCTGCAGCCGATAGGTGCCAGCGAGCGTTTCCAGGAACTCGGCCTGCGTCTGTGATTTAAGCTCCGTGTAGGTGTTCGTTAATGTTGTTTGTCAATGCAAATGATGGATCTCCCTGCAGCGGGGGTTCATAGGCTGGGAGCAAAAGGTAAATCAATTAAAACCAAAGCTAGAGCTAAGGTTTTTTCTGTTTTTAATATTTTTTTCTGCATCTTTTTTTTTTTTTTTTTTTTTTTTTTTTTTTTTTTTTTT
>BRDA01019992.1:6737-51733 GCA_036984385.1 Crenuchus spilurus
AGTCCCCACGTGGCCAGCTAGCGTTTCCATCACATCCATCTAGCGTAACGTAATTTTTTTATCTGCAGTCGGATAGTAGGCAGGAGCGGTGGGTTGGATGCCGGATGTGTCACGATAGGCCGGGGCCGGAGCCGTACAATTGTTTACCTTCCTTTTCATAGGATTGCAATCATTGTTAACATGCCGAGGCCGGGGCCGGATAGCACTGTGTAGGCCGTAGGTTGGGTGGCGAGGACGGATGATAGGCTGACGTCTATTTTTTTAATGCAATGCGATCTACCTACACTACCTTTGCGATCGACCGGTGCACCCCTGACGTAGCCTTTAGGCATATAGTGGGAACTTTAGGAAGTACTGCCAGGGGATAAATGACGGAGAGCGGAGCCTTTTGTATCATGCATGTAATGCCTCTTGCATCACTGGCCAAATTGGCTAATAAGTTTTTATCAACACCCGCCAAATTGATTTTTTACCCGCATTTGGCGGGTTGGCGGGTGTTAATTTAGAACCCTGTTTACAATGTAGGGAAAAAATTAAATATTGACTGAGAAGGTATGTCCAAACTTTTGACTGTTACTGTATATCAAACCATCCCTCAACCAACTCTCATCCCTCAACTATATCTAGATCTTAATGAAGGTCTCGCAGTCCATCTGGTTTAAGGGCACAGTATGAGCTTTAAAAAAATGCTGTGTGAAGTGGGTGCCTGTAGCGGTGATGTTTTATTAATGTATATAGTTCACTTTAAGTCCTGCTGTGTCCTTAACCATGTCGACTAGTCTGTGGGACCTTAATTAAGATCTAGAAGCAATTTGAGAGGTTTTGATCATGTTTTTAAAGAAATAACTGGACTAAATAGGTGACTATTGGGATGAATTGTTTGTTAGACTCTGAGCTCAGAGCAGTTCTAAACTAAAGAAGCACAATTTGGGTTCCAAACACATTTTGGTTGAGTAGAACAAAAAAAAAAAAATAATTAAAAGAATTTCTGAGTGAATCATTTACATAGCCCCCAAATTTGTGCCCAACGTATTATAATATGATGAATTTCTTTCCCAATTTTCATGAGAAAATGTATAAATTTCCTACACTTGTAACAGGTAATTATAAGCAAAATGGTTTTACAGTATTGATTTTACAGTATTATTTAAATATTGTCTGCATTTTAGATTAATACTAAAGTCATCCAAACTATGAAGAAATACATATGAAAATATTTAGTAAACAAAACAGTGTTAAACAAACCAGAATATGTTTTATATTTTACATTCTTCAAAGTAGGCACCTCTTGCTTAAATGACAGCTTTCTTGGCATTTTCTCAGTCAGCTTTATGAGGTAGTCACCTGGAATGGCTTTCAGTTAAAAGCTGAGCCTTGTCAAGAGTTAATTACTTGCATCTCTTGCCCTCTTAATGTGTTTGAGTTCAGTTGTGTGTCTACTATCTAAAATAGTCTAGTATCTAAAATCTAAAACATGTTTTTTTGAGTTTACAAAAATTATTCCTTATGTGTTCCTTCATAGTCTGGATGACTTACATTAGAGGAAAAAATAAATAAATAAAACGAATGAAAAGGTGTGTCCAAACATTTGGCTGGTACTTTATGTCAAAAATGCATTAGCAATTCTGTGCACATTCTGTTCCAAATTTTGATTATTGCCCCCGTCAATACATTAAAAAAGCATAATAATGTTAACACAATTTGACACTGTATTAGCAAAGACTACAGCATTAAATATGGTATGTATATAATGCTTTGTTTAATTGGCTGTTTCCTTATGCAGTGGCATCAGAACATGATATAACATGATAATTTTAAAAGTTTAATTATGAGGAAATTTATTAGCAAACATAAGTCATCAGGTGATCAAACAAAATAGTTTTATAATTAATAAATTAATTATAAAATTATAAAATATCTATAAAATTATAAGATATTATATATCTTGTATGTTGCTGAAATCAAATGTTTATTGTTGACTTATGAAAATCTTGTTTTTTTTAATATTTAATTGACTATTAGTGAAATGTTAAAAGAATAGTTATGCTAATGTGATGAAGAGAATGAAAGCTAGCAGTTACCAGTTAGTATGATGTGCTAACTGATGTTTTTTTGTTCATTCATTGTTAGCAGCATTTTACACTGGCACTTTTCCTTTAAATATGTGTAGTCCATGGCCTGAAAATTAAAACCATGTTTTCTGTTTTTCCTGTGTAAACCCAATAGACCACTGAAGTTTTGTTGACATCCTGTAGTAGCATCAGGCCAATATTAGGAACTCTGGATCTAAAAGGATTTTCTCTATTGGGAATAATGAATGTGGTTTTAATCCACTGCCTCCATCGCACCCCTGTTAGATTAAAAAAAAAAAAAAAAAAAAAAGATCAAGTAAATTAAAATTCATTAAACCTGATACATTTTTGATAAAGTGCATATTATGCTACATTTGTGCTACAGGCAGCAATCAGCCCAGTGATTTGAAATGGCTTTGCATCACAGTAAGTCTACTATTAAACTTTAACTTTAAAGTTAGGTGCCTTGCTCCAGGGCACTTTAGTCATGACCTAAATGGCGGCCATCTGGACACAAGCCCAGATCCCTAACCACCAGGCCACGGCTGCTTGAAAATACCCATATTCATCTTTCAGCTCATTAACATCCTCATAATTCAGAGGACCCAGTGTTATTTTGAGGATAAATATACAAAGAAAAATGCTTTGGACCATTTTTGTATACAACAGGGTGTAATAGAGGCAATTTACTAAAACTCCATTAATTATGCCCATAGAGAAAATCCTCTAAAACTCAATATTCCTAATGTAGGCGTGATACTACTACAGGATGATAATATGACTTCAGTCATTTATGGTAAATATGCAGTATGTTACTACAAAAAATAATTGCTGGATTTGGGGTTTAACCTAATAGTGTTTTCACTTTTTCTACAGGCAGATGCATCATTGTCCTGCATCTTTTCAAGTTTGACAGCTTAAGGGACTATCTTATAATCCTCCTACAGACAGGACTGTTGCATTCAGCGAATATTAGCTCTATTATGTTTGAATCTGACTCTTTTCTGA
The DNA here is from genome assembly GCA_036984385.1 of Crenuchus spilurus. Classification (NCBI taxonomy): domain Eukaryota; kingdom Metazoa; phylum Chordata; class Actinopteri; order Characiformes; family Crenuchidae; genus Crenuchus; species Crenuchus spilurus. The sequence goes on from BRDA01019992.1 coordinate 9,818, forward strand.
TTGCCTTGGCCCTCTTGGCTTTTGGTGAAAGGAACTACCATGTGTTCCTACACTGACTATAAACTGTTAAGCCACTGAACTGTATTTCAGAGCCTAAAAAATAGGCCAATGTCTACAACTCCAGACAACAAAGTGAAATCAAGGGGTGTACTGGGTCATTTTAGGGTATGTTATCAAAGGTTATGATGGGGTTTGGGGTGGGCTGTTATTTTTCAATGCATTCTCCATTTTTTTTTATTATGTGTAATATGAATTCAAACCATATTTTTCTCCCATTTGTAACTATTAAGAAAATGCTAAAATAGCATTCAGTTCTGAACTATGCTAAATGTCAATACAAATTTGCTCCTTTCCTAAAGCACATTTAAAGAACATTGTCATATCATCTGATAAGCAGATGTTACTTACCTAAATCTGACCTGATGTTTTTTTGTGATCTTGATTCAAACCTCAATCTATAGAAATTGGTCAGCAGGTCTTGTCTATGCATTCTTTAATATAACAAAAATGCCACAGTAATCTTCATAGATAAATCATTGTCATGAAAATAACCAAACATCAGATTTTTTTTCATAAAACATGAAATGTCTGTATGTTTCAAATCTGCTCCTTTGATTCATCATCAGAAAAAATTCTGGACAGATTGTTTTCAATAAAGTGACATGAATAATTGTGTCAGATTATTGTCTCAAGTTTGATTATTACAAGACATTATTTTACAGAGATCATACGTAAATTGTATTTTTACCAATGTTACTCTTTCCCAAAATGGTTGATATTGACAGATAAGAGTGATGCCAAAAATAATCATTATTATTATGATCATAATCATCATTACATCTAATGCATTATCCTATGCCATATGTTTGGTTTCAAATAGGAAAAGTAAGTAAAAATGCATCAAATACATATATTTAATTGTGCAAGTAAGAACACTACAATTCCCATGATTCTCAGCGGTCACACATCAGCGGTATTCAGACTAAAAGTCTTTTTACAAAAAGTTCCCAAATTATGAAGAGAGTATGGGTTTCATTTAGTTAAAAACATACGTGGTTATTAATTGTTAATAATCCACATATTATAATTCTCTGTTACACCTTCAGCTCCATAATCACGTTGAGATGCTGGATTATTGAAAAGGACTTTAGTTTTGAAGGGAAAATTAACAGAAGTGTTAGGACTAGCTGTCGTGCTCTTCATGAAATCTCTCTGTTGTAGTGGTCAGTTTGTGTGTTTTCTCTTCACCACCAAGAGTGAAAAGGACTTTTGTGAACGATAGCTAGCGAGGTTGTAGTTAGCATGTTAGTTGGCTACGTTTTGCAAAACATCTCAGCTAACATAAGCAGGCTAGCTAACTGACTAGCCTAAGCGCATAGCTAGACAGCTCGCTAGGTTTCTACAAGCAGTTAACGTTCATGCCTAATTATAACTCGGTTATTTGTTATTAATAACCGGTATAATGGTGTATTCTCTCATATTTAGAAGTGGCAGGGCAGCACATTGTTCACAGAACATATTAAAGCGTGTGAATGTCATCTCACCTCTACAAGTGTCACCTTCGCAGGTGAATAATCCAGTTTTAATTAATGTAAAGTTCATCAAAGCGTCCTTTACTCCGTGGACATGCATGCAGCGTAGTTTTCAGACTCATACTGGAGTTCAGTGCAGGAATATTAAGAATAATGAGGGAAGAGACAGAACACATATATCAGTTCACAAGAGCCAAACATCATCTGGTCTTTCAGCTGGACAGAAAGGTTGGTGTTGGATTTTTAAAAGTTCAAAATGCACAAGAACAGTAACCCTTTCAAGACCATGATTATGCAGTTTTGTTTATTTTCCCTAAACAACTACAGTAAAGCAAGCTGGTAAAGATTTCACCTACCTGATAGTGGTGCTCGTTGGACTTGGGGTTACAGGTGAGATTTATTTGCATAATCCTAAATGAATTTTTATTACATACCAGTGTCCCTGTAGAGTTTTGACTCACCATCGTGCCTCATAGGAGGACTTCTGTATGTCATCTTCCAAGAACTATTTTCATCATCAAGTCCAAGTAAACTCTATGGGAAGGCGTTTGAAATATGCAGATCAAACCCAGAGGTAAGCTAATTTGCAGAATTTAATCAGTTGTGGTTCATATTATGATTTTCTTATAAAGTCCCCTCCACAGTTATTTGCGTTACTAGTAAAGATGATTAAAAGGGATTACATTTAAACACGTGCCACAACTATCTGCACCACTAGAAATGTGTAGAAACAAGATGCAACTGCAAAGATGCATTTTTTATGTTGATCGGTGTCTACAATCTTCCAGCAGTAATGACTTGTTTCATTAGGGGTTGCAGATGAGGTGTTGGAGCTCAGATTCCTTTATACATCAGCATGGGACAGACAAGACAACTCCGTTAAAATGAGGGAAAACTGGGCTGACCTTTATAAGCTAGAAGTACCTATAAAAATAGTTACTTGCCTGAAAATGCTCATCTGTGAAACTGATAAACTTGCCTGAGCAAAGGCCCAAGTTCATTTTTCCCCCAAGCACTTTGAAGAAGATTGTAAGAGAGGCAAAAACACTGAGGTTAACTGTTTCAAAGTTATAGAAAAACATATCATGGGGTCTCTGAAGTGACCGTCAGATTCCACGTCTATGCCAGCAGATGAGTTATTGGGCGTGCATCTGAAAAGTTTTTTCTGTTGTGTAACTACAAAATACGAACCTGGAGTTTGCTTCACACTACTGAGATTTTGATTAGAACCGTGCTCTGTGCTTAGATGAAACAAAAAAATGTAGTTTTTGGTATACAATGAAGAATGACTACACTGAAAAGTACCTGATGTCTACTTTTAAGTGTGGTGGAGGGCGTTTCCTCCAAATGTCCTGGAATCCTTATTAGAATAAATGGCATCATGGACTTCCAATACCAGGACATTTTAAATCAGTCTCTCTGCCTCTAACATAAATAAATTATATTATATATATATATATATATATATATATATATATAATGTGTGTGTGTGTATATATATATATATATATGTGTGTATATATATATATATGTGTGTATATATATATAATATAATTTTTTTTTTTACTAAAAATGGGTCACCATTAGATCAGAACAGTGACAAAAATAGCCCCAGATCAACACAAAAAATAATTTACAGAATGCTAAATCAAACTTCTGCCATGACCATATCAGTCCCCTGATTTAATGGGTGAGCTGAAAAGGAGAGTGCACTAGAGAACCTAGGACCCTGGATGATCTGGAGAGATTCTGTAAAGAAGAACCTCAAATTCCCTGCTCTCTGTTCTCGAACCATATAAGATTCATTTGAATTCAATGTTAAATAACTTTAAGATTATTTTTTTAATTAAATTCACTCTGGTTATATATGAGACAAATCAATACATTATCCAAATTTGATTAAAATAAAAACAACATAATCAGATGGTGTTAACCATATAAAAATATGATGATAATCAAAAAGTGAGGCAGCTTAGTGTTTTTTAAAGAGTATATGAATGACTCTTTCTTTGGGTGTTACAGGTAATTGGAGCTTTTGGTGAGCCTATCAAAGGCTATGGAGAGACCACTCGCCGGGGTAGAAGGCAGCAAGTTAGGTATGACGGATGTAATTGTTTTTTATTTTAAAGGTTGTGATTTGTGTTTTGTACAAATCATTAAACTTTAAAGGCACTTTAATGCCTGTCTTATATGATGTAAACTTTTGAATCTTTCTTTAGTCATATTGAATACATGAAGGATGGACAAAAGTACATGAGGCTGAAGTTTTACATTGAGGGCTCAGAACCAGGACTACGTGGAACTGTACATTCAGAATCAAGAGAGGTGACTTTTAAAATGTATTTTTTCCTGTTTATTTGCTTTAGGTTGGTACTGTGCATTTAATGCAAGTTTACTACTTTGTTTTAATATGGTATGTTTTTCCTATTTCACAGAATCCTGAAACTGGAAAGTATGAATTCCGCTACATATTTGTGGACATAGACACATATCCCCGGAGGACAATTGTGATTGAGGACAATAGATGATCATTTTATTTAGTGCATTCATGACCGACAGTTTCTCTTCAAGCACTCGGTGTAATACCCATATATTGGAATTAAATCCAGTTTAGCTTTACTTTAATTAAAATAATAATTCACCTAGAAATCATATTTACACAATTTTTGGTTTCTGAATTTGTTTAGAGTCTTGACAGAATGGTAGTTTACAGAAACAACTTGGCTATTTAGGTGACAATTGAGTTTGTGTTTGTTAGCCGGATTAGCCTCACAGTTCCTCTAAAGAAGCCAACTTTGTACTTCAAACATGTCTTGGCTGTCTGCAGTTGGTAGAAAATTGAGTAAATATGATTTTTAGGTTTTAAGATTTATTGCTTGATAGAATTCAGTACAGAGTAAGAGTTTGATATACAGTATTGAAACTAAATCTGATAAACAATTCAGGATTTTGGGGGCTATTTTGTATTGTAGATCTCAGTATGTTTACAACTGAACAGCTGGAATAAAATTAACAATTTCTCTTTATTATTCAAATTCACATTGGATATTACTTCAAAAAGTTCTGGCTTATGCCAATCATTTAATATTAGTAATCACCACATTGTGTTAAGGTTAGCGAATAGTTTGCTACTGCCTTTCTAATAATTTTCCATCCATTTACTATTGCCTTATTTTGTAATTTCTCCTCAGTTATGAAAACTATATGAAAAGAACTGATTCCAAGTGAAGAAAATCAACTTCTTAACCGATTTCCATTGGTCATTGCACAACTTAATATAAAATGTATTCAGGAATTAAATTGCTCTTTTAAATGGTGCTACTGGACTGTGTACTGTTTAACTGGAAAAGTTTGGAAGTAAACCATAAATGAAAAATGCCTTTATTTTGAATTTGAATTATATTTGAATTTGTGTGTGCTTTGAAATTAAGTGTTTTTTACATTTGGAAAATGAGAACAAAAACATGCAGAGTGATGCCAAAACAAAATATATTTACCTACAATTATAGTTCTTTTGTATTGAATGAGTTGTTGACTTTTGCACTTTAAGGTTGAACTTTATTTTGCCCTGTCTTAATGTTGGAGTCAAAATGAGTGTGTTTGTTTAAAAGGCAATTTTGAATGCATTAACTGAAGTTTCATGACCCTCTTAACTGTATTTTAAGTTGATTAAAGAAACAAGCAGCATTTTGATGTTTCATTGCACATGACAATGTCGTGCCAAACATATAAAACTACTTTTGTGGTTCTACAATTACAGACTGTATTCCATCAGGTACTCTATACTTTGTTAGCCTCCTGTCCTCCATTGGTGGGCACAGGAAGCTGTTGGCTGGTTAGTTTTGAGTGGTGTACTATTTTCACTCTAGCAGCAACACTGAGGTCTGTAAATACATCAGCAGCTCTGCTGGGTCTGGTCCACTTATACCAGCACAGCCCACACTAACACACCACCACATCAGTGTCACTGTAGTGCTAAGAAGAATCCATTACCCAAGTATTCCCTGAACATCAAAGAGATAGACTACAGTCTAATTCTAGAACTACAAAGTGTAGTGAATTCACATGGGATATTTTGGCACAAAAATTGTACTGTCTTTGCAAAAAATGCTGTTACATGTCTTTGCAAAGGCACTGCTTTTTAAATTATGGTTCATACTTTTTGCCTGGATATCAGGAACAGCAGGTTGTTGTTGAACAAATTTTGAACAAATATTTGTCTATCTATATACTGTATGTATGTGTATGTGTGTATATATATATATATATATATATATATATGAGAGAGAGAGAGCTCCGATTGTGTAAACTTCACACTAGACCTCAAGCAGCTTGGATTCTGTGTGTACACTGTTCCTCCAGGCTGGGACCTTGATTTCCAAATGTAATGCAAGTTTACTTTCAGTGATGGTTTGGGGAGCCATGTCATATTTTCAAGAGGAAGATGAGAAACACCAGACCCAACAATGCAGATGAGCTGAAGGCTGCTATCAAAGCAACCTGGGCTTCCATACCACATCAATGGTGCCACAGGCTTATCGCCTCCATGCCACACTGCACTGATGCAATAATTCATGCAAAAGGAGTCACGACCAAGTGTTGTGTATATACTGTACATACTTTTCAGTAGAACATTTATGTATAAAAATAATTTTTGAATTGGTCTTATATAATATTCTAATGTTTAGAGACTGACTTTTGTGTTTTCATTGGCTGTCAGCCCTAATTTTCAACATTAAAAGAAACACTGTGTGTGTGTGTGTGTGTGTGTGTGTGTGTGTGTGTGTGTGTGTGTGTGTGTGTTGAATCTGTATGAGTTTCACTTTTTGAAATAAATTACTAAAATTAACTTTTCAATGATATTAAATTTTTTAGATGCACTATATGTGCCTTAAATAGTCTATCATGAGACACCACGTTAACACATTTATGATGTAGTTCCTTAGTGAAATACAAGAAATATGTTATTTCATTGTGGAAATCAAGGTGGCTGGAATTCGTTTATGCTAAAAGGAGAGTATACTGAGTTGGCACTTAATAGGTATGGATATCTTTTTGCACATCCAATAGAAATAGATGTTACATACATGCTGTACTGACTGTTTTTGTTGTATTATTAAAGCTGTAAAAGGCCATCGGTCTATTGTTTTGATTTGCTACAAAGGTGAAAGACAAGCCTGTGCTTATATGGTCATGTATCCTCTGGTTTTCTAGCATCTGATTTACAGACGATAGTGGGCTGTGTCTTAAATCGACCATTGGTTCCCTATGTAGTGAACTAATATAAGGAAAGAATGATGTGACTTGATGAAACTTAGTAGGAACAAATATGGGTCTAATACTACACTTATGCTGTATTGTTGTTCAAAGTAAATCTGATAATTCACAAATACGCTGCATCTAAAACAAATCTTTTATTTTATTTTCAATTTTATTATTTTATCTGCATTTTGAACTTTTGTGCTTTATTTTTTAGATTCTACTCCTTAAACTTAAATTTTATCTTAATTTTAATAGCTTTGTGTGGGCGGACTGTCGTCTAAGCACTTCACTGCAAGTTGTACCATGTATTACTATGTATGTGACAAATAAAATTTGATTTGATTTTGATTTTTCTCTTAAAATGTAATCTTGTCACTAGCTGGATTTGCCGTTCTGAAGGACAAGTCAGCTGATATCACTCCGTCATGCTGATTGAATTAGAAGAGCAGACTGGTTGCTTTAAAAGGGGCTGCTGATTGAACTCCCAGTCTTGTTCTGTTAACCATGATGGCCTCTAAGGAAACATTTGTTGTCATTATTGATTTGAATTAAAAGGGCTTCACAGGCATGAACATTGCTGCTTACACCTAAATAAACCAAGTGGGTTCACTTACAATTTTACCTGAGAACACTGCCATGAATTGTATCAAAACAGGAAACTCATCAGATATTAGTCCCATTTAGATCCTGTGGTTTATCCTCAAAACAAAAACACAGAAGTTGTGATAAACTCAAAGCACCAGTTAGGTAAGAATAGGTTGCCATCAGTCAGGATTTGGCTGAGAAGTTGATATCCAGCACATCATGCTGAATTGCAGGAGTCTTGTAAAAGAAGGGTCAACACTAAAGATTAACTCTGCATAAACTTGATGTATTTGTCAATAAACGTGAAATGCTTATAAATGTACTTCAGGATACCATAGAAACATCTGACAAAAGCATCTAAAAATACTGAACCAGCAAACATTGTGAAAACCAAAATGTGATGACAAGATGTGTCAGTCTCAGAACTTGCATTAACACAACTTGTAATGTAAACCTAATTGATAGCCTTGGGACATAAACAGTGTTACAAAAATGGCCCATTTTGATTTAGTGTTGACTTTAAATGGCCTATATTTAGACTTATCCAAACAGCGATAAATACTAGTATGTTTATATTTGAATGTTGTAGTAATTGAAACTTCATCTTAAATGTTATTTATCTGGCAGTACTTTCTTGGACATTAAGTAGCGCACATCATCCTCTTCATCTGGAGGTGTTGTGACACCCTAGAAAATGGCCGAAACATTACTTAGGCCACCATACAAGAAACAAAGGCTCGACTTGAGACGCAGCCGGTGAGAAAGTGACTCACTGATTAAAATAAGTGACGCAGAATTAGAGGGCGGCCCAATGCTGTAAAAGAACCAATGAGAACGATGCTTTGGATGAAGCCAAGCCCACAACTCGCCACCGCCCGCTTTACGGAAGCAAATGTTATGGGAAGTTTGATTCTGTTTACAGAACCGATTCATTTGAACTGCCCGATTCCGTAACTCTAACGCTAATGCTTCGTTGAATTAGCAGTCAAGTCAACATACACAAAGTAATTATGTACAGGGTGTGATTCCTTATGTGCAGCACTTTTAATAGATTCTAGTTAAGAAATAATACTATGATTCATTTTTGCAATCTAAACCTGTTTGTCCATTTGAAGCCTTTTTGGTTCAATCCCAACATAAATGTATTATTGATAGACATTCCTGTTACACACTCCTATTTAACTTCTTTCATCCTCTTTTTTTCCTTTGTATACTATAGTTTTGTATACATTTTATGGTGTATTATTTAATGACGATAAAGATAATACTTCTATGAAGGAATATTATCATCGTGCTGAGATTACTGTGCCAGGACATTACTGTGTATTGAGCCACAAACAGGACAGGTATACTCAATATCTGTTTTATATTTACACATTTCTCTGCTCACATCCTCTAACATATATTTGAGAGTGAGTCAAAAATGATCCACACTGTAGTTATATTAAAACTTATGTTGACTGCAATGTCTTATCAGCACTTTCTGTACCAGGCTTCTGTCTCTACAATAACAGTTGTGCAGGTTTGGACATGTTACATCAGTTCATTTATGACTGCAGTGCAAAAATAAAAATGGCTGCCACATTTCTGATTCAACAGTGCTCATTACAGTCAAATACTCACTGAAGAGCTGAAACCTAAAATTCAAATTAAACACAGAGGACTGCTATCCAAGTGGACTGTGGCAGCTGTGGTCTGGTGGTTAGGGAACTGGTCTTGTCACCGGTTCGATCCCTGGCACGTCATGACTGAAGTGTCCTTAATGCACCTAAACCGTAACTGCTCCCCAAGTGATGTGGATAGGGCTGGCCACCGCTTTGGCAACATGTTCATACAGCTTAGTGTGTTCACTAGTGTGTGTGTTTCACTGCACAGATGAGTTAAATTAGCAAAGTTGAATCTGATTTTTTCTAATCTAACATGACACTAAATTTAATCTAATGACTGCAGGGGTGATAACAGAGCCAAAATGAAAATCCTGAAAGTACAGGTGAGGGGTCCTGCGGGCTGCCTTAGGCAACACCCTGGTGAGGGGTGACAGGGGGGCGATGCCCCCTTGGAGCTACTGGCTTTTCAGTGTTTCAGATAGCTCAGAATGTCTTAAATTTGTGCACAAACTACTGGTCTCAAGGGTCTTTAACTAGTGGATAAAAGATGCACATGATCACAAAGAGAAGTCAGATTGAACATTAAATTTATTACAATTATATAGCAGACAAGGAAATGTTAAATGTTGGCATACTTCAGTTTTCATATTGATTTTGACTAGATTTCACATAATAATAAAACAAAGAAAATACCAAAAAGGTACCTGGACAATCAAGTTTTTAATTAAAACGGACCAGTCCCAGCAGCAGCTCTGTACATGGGGCCAATATATAAAGTGAAGAGAAGACAGAAGAACGGAAGAGGGTGGGGGATGCATCCATGTCAAAATTACCATTGATTGTGTCAAAATTATTCGACGTCTCAAAACGTCTTAAACGATCTGTTTGGTTAATGTTTATTTTAATTTTGGTAAAATCACGACACAGCTGACATGGATGCTTCTTCCTCTACACAGAAACAAAACCTCTTCCAACTACACAGATACTAACTACCGGGAACTTACCTATATAAACAGCTGTCACTTCGATCGAGTTTGGTGTAGAAAAATCATATCTTCTCATTTATTTTGTGTTGTTTTGAATGTTTTCTCAGCTCACTTCTTTTGGCGATTGTGTGCACGGTCGCTTACGTGTTCAAGAAAATAATAAACCACTGTACGATTCTGGAGATTTCCTGTTTCGTCCCTTACTCTATTTTATCTCAAAAAAGGTTTGGATTTTCATCATTCTAAAACATCATGTTTGGGATATCAAAGTCAGGAATTCCGGATATTTCCAGAATTTTATCACCCCTGTGATTGACACTAAAGGTATCCTAATCTCATTAGACTAACACTTGTTTGGTCTCCAGAAAGAAGCTGTAAGAGGACGGAAATTAATAAAGGATGAAGAGGTGAAGACATTCATGCCAGACAGCTCAGCCAAAAACATGTTTTATTGAGGGAATATGAAAGCTTGTTGACTGATGGACAAAATGTATTGAAAAGCAATGAGATCATGTTGAAAAATAATGTCTTTTCTGAAATCGGATTAAAAACTTTGAGTCAAATTGACGTATGTATAATTTATTTTTGTTTGTATTTTTATTATTGCACCTGTTCTATTTCTGTCTACCTCTCCGTCATTTCGTTCGTTCGAATTAAGTAGTTAAAGAACGATTCAGTCTGGTGTGCTCAGTCGATTCAGCTGTGCTGAATCGATTCAGAAGAATGCTTCTTTTACGAATCGGCCGTCGCCAGTAGCGAGAAGGCTAGGTGCATAAAAAGATTCGCGTAGTGTTAATTCGTTCTTAGAAAGTACACAAAACAGAAGACACATTCATCCTTACGATTTTAGGGATTAGAAAATCGAACAATTAGGCTGTTTTTAGTTTTGTTTTGATATTTTTTTTGAAGTCGAACAACCCTAAGCACATTTCTTGGTAGTCAGGCTGGTTAGCTGGCATGCTAAAGGTCTGTGTTTGGGTCGTAATTAGCTTAGCACATCGGCGCCAGGTGAGTCACTCACTTTTATTATCACATAAATTAGCTGAGTAATCTTATCAGCTTACATGAAGAATTAAAGCTGCTTTACAGACTATTTAAACAACTAAAGTAGTTGAACAAGTAACTGTAGGAGATTCCAGCTGTTGTCTAGCTGGCTAAACTAAGCTAACCCGGATAGCAGCTTACAGCAAGCTAAATGTAAATAAACAAAGAGTGGGTAGTGAATGCGTTATTACAGTCAACCTTATAGGGACACTTTTTGGATGTGTCTTCTATATAACTCACTCAAAGCTATGTTCTCTCTCTGCTCGTGGGAAACAGGCATTATTTTGAAGTCTACATTAATCTATGCAGGTGAAGATGGACTTTATGGAGTGAAAAAGGTGATCTTCTTTATCTTATTTTCTACTTCTTTCTCCACTTCTTCCTTTTTTTCTTAATCATTTTCTTCCTTCTAATTGCTATTAACAACTGGTATGATAAATATAATTTTACAATGTCAAGTTTATTATGGTTATGTACACTCCAGTTTATTAATGCTACTGTTTACCTCTTGCATGCTTAGCAGATACATCATCATAGTTAAATCACATGAAATATCTTGTTACTAATTATGTTTCCTTGTTGCTTCCGCCAGATAGACTGCAGATTGATTATGAGATCTCATTTTTACTGAAGATAACTATGGAGCTGTACTGGTACATGTAAGTCTTTGATGTGTGCTTTGTTTATTGAGTATACTGTGCCACATCAGAAAAATACAATATTCTGAAATTGTCCTTGTTTATAATTTATTTCAAAAGAGTAAACTAATATTCTATGTTCATTACACATAAAGTGACATTTGAGGCATTTTTTTTACTGTTGATCAGCATTATTAGAATATTTCATTTCAAGTTTGAGTAAATTACTGTTCAAACAGTATCGACAAAATACAAATATGAAATATGTCAGTTTATGTGTAAATACTATAAAATATATCCAGAACTTGACCTTTTAAGTTAAATTATCAACACAGACTTTTTCATGATATTGTATTTTTGGAGATTCACTAGTACACAATTAAAGCTACTAATTGCTCATTTCATGTTAGTTATGAAGTGTGATTATTTTAACGATTTTGTTATTGACCATAAGTAATGTTTGTTAGACTCCTGGGTTACATTCATCTTATTAATGAACAGCTGTAATTAGTATGAGAAAAATGATACAGAACCTCTTTTGACTGGTCTAAAGTGAATAAAGTTTAAGCAATGGGTTCAGTTTGTACACAGAGGACTTGCCAATCATGTGGGAGCTTTCCTGACTTTACCTGTTAAATCAACTTGCAATGTGATGCCAATTAGTGAGTCTATACATAATTTTTTTTATCTGATTATAATCAAATTGTTAAAATTATCAATTTAAGTTGATAAGTTGTCATGTAAACACTACTCTGATTTCTTAGATTGCAGTATGGTCAAGAAATTGGATAAAGAGAGCTAAATTTTAGCTCGGTAATCAAGATTTTTTAGGGCATGTATACACGTACTTCAGATAGAAACATTGTTCTCAGTCTGAGCATGTATGAAAAACAGTGCTGTTCTGGTAACATCAAGCCAAATTTAAAGCAGCACTTGCCAGATAGCAAAAACTAAAATATAAATATTGAGCAATGGTGAAATCCTGTATTTCAGTGTTCTTTATTTTTGAAATTATTGATCTAAAAAACTTGTTTCCATCTTTGCAGTGAGATAGAGAAATCTGTAAGAAGTATAGTCTCACAAAATATTTGAAACCATAAAAAACCTGTTTGCCAGTAAAGTGGGTCATTGTTTATAAAAATCCACATAAAGAAGTTTACATTTTATGCCACGTTTCTTCTGAGTTTATTGGTCAACTGTAAATTTTGAATTGTGATAACTTAAGTGTTTTTCTGAAGTTGCATTATTAAGTGTTTAATCACACTCAGTGATGTGCAAATATGAAATATTCAGTAGTGATTTTCAAGCATCAAAGCTATTCATACAAAAAGCAGCACACATTTGATTAAAAAATAAAATAAAACTGGAGAATCAACATTATAGAAATTGCAGCTGACAGTGTGCCAACAATATTGGGATGCTGAGACACAAATGCAGTAACATAATCAGACATCATGGTTGGTGCTGTGCCAAACTTTTAATCATTTATATATATATATATATATATATATATATATATATATATATATATATATATATATATATATATATATATATATATATGAATAATGTCTTACTTGGTTTAAAAAAACAATAATAATAATAATGAATTTTCCATATGGACATTATTGGGTTAAGGTTGGATTCAAATGGAATTGTTAGTATCTTTGCAGTGATGTTTCTGATTAGGTATAGGAAAAAAAGTGGTAAACAGAACATTTCTAGTCAACGTGTCCTGAGGGTGATTCACCTCTCTTGAGAAACTCACTGTTGCTGAACTTCTGGGAAAGATGTTAATCTTAATCTTTTAATGTTAAGATTTTCAGCTTGTTTGGTTCTTTTTCTGAGGACATTTGTAATTTATTGTAATTTGGAGGACATTTCATCATAGGGAAAACAATGCATCTCACAGAGAAATGTTAAACTTGTCTGCTAACTTATTTCTGTAACTAAGCAGCTAGTAGATAATTAGAAAAGCTTTTATAGCATCAGCTAAACATTTTAGTAGAGTAAACTAATTTGAAAAAGAAAAAAAAAACACATAAACCTAATGATTTTATTTGTTTTTGAGCAGGCAGATACATAAAAAGGAAATGAAATGCATATGTCTTTAATAGAATTAATAGATTATAAATTGAAATTTGTCACAGAAGAACCACTTTTGTTTAACTATAGAACCTTTTCTTTAATGAATTATTTGGAAAATGACATTATTGAATGTGAATAACTTTTTTAAGCATTAAAGAATGTCTGCTTAATGTAAAAGGTCTGTAGCACTTTATTTATTTTTCCTTAAACTGTGCATCCAAGACAAGAACTTTTTAGGAACATTTATTCCTTAAAAGGCATTAGACATTATTTTTTAACTTGTGTTCATTGACCAAAGATGATTTTTGAACATTGCTGTATTTGTCTTTTCAGAGTTGTCATAATATTTATTATGATAAAGATCTTCTTCTACATTTGCTGGTACCGTTCAAGACAGAGGCAACTTGCTGCATACCTTAGTAATCCCCGCAATGCACAGATTGTCATTGTTGGAGGACGAGCCTACCTCCATCAGATGTGTGAGAGACAAAATGTAAGTGTTCTGGAAAAAAAAGCCAGTATTACTGTCACGGGTTCTGATTCTTCATTTTCTGACACTCTTGTCAGGCCAAAGTCCTTGCCAGTGTGTAAATATTAGAGTTGGCACAATACCACTGATACTGTGTTTTGGCTAATGCTAATGCAAATCTACTGTAATCTTTATTAGAATTTGTCCCCGAAGTACTTCAGGTGATCTCTGTATCATACATCTATGGTACATGTAAAAAAAAATCATTACATTTTTTGTCACTTGGGTGGAACTCGAATGTATGTCTTCACTACCCTTATTTAGGAAATATGAATGTATTATTTATTTGGAGTTGTATTGAAGTTGACACCAGTCACCCTGTTCACCATTTATTTTACTGTTTACAAAAATTGTAAAAACATACAAATCTGCAAATTGAGTGTAGGGAAAACAGTTACACATTTAAACTTTATAACTTTTGTATGGTTTGCATTTAAGGCTACATTTATATTGTTCCTATTTGTTTTGACAGTGTAAGACGGCTATAAAAAGTACCCTGCTCATGCTGTTCAAATAAACAATATTACCCTTCAGAAAGAAATACATTAAAATGTATTTAAAAAAAAAAAAAAGAAATCATTCAGTTCAAATGTGTGATGTGTACAGAATTAAAAAATAAATGTTTTTGTAGTTAATTACAACACAAACTCAAAGTTATTGTTGGCAATTAATTTTCCCAAGGAGCCACATGAATTGGAACAGTTTTAGAGGGCCAGACTGAGGTGCTAAACTCAGTTATTCCCAATACATGTATAATGTATATAGTATGTATAATATCCTTTCATAAAAATCTGTAAATGGAACATTACAGTGATACAATGAAAATGTGGAGGACAGAATTATATAATTATTTAATGAACTTATGATTATTTAGTTTAGACACTTGTAAAAATACAGCACAACCTGACATGAAATAGCATGTTTTTCAAAGGCCAGCATCAATTAAACTTGATAAAGAACAGTAAATGAACCATTAAAATAATGCAATGAAAATAAGGAGCACAGAAGTATAGCACTATTTAATGAGCATTTTATAAAACCAGTTTTGAAAATGCATCTTTTGTAGCTTTAAAAAAACGTACATCACAATTTTACACAAACAATCTAGTTTTTCAATGACCAGCAGCACATTAACTTTATGCAAAAAAGCAATAAATGCACCAAGCTTTTTGTGTACAGTGAGAGAAATCTAGCCTGTGTTGTCTTGAACAAGTGCAATCAGGTTGGATATCTGAGGTGGATATGCGAAGGACAGCACACAAGTGATCATCACTGAGAGAGTCTCTGTATCTGGATTTGTTTAACTTCATCACTGAGAATGTTTGATCACATATATAGGTAGATCCAAAGAGAACCAACCTCCTCTGAGCCTCCTTATGTGTGAAAAGTTGTCCACTTTGAGAGAAGAATAAAACTCCAGCAGTGATACTGACTTAAAATGTACTGCCACTAGATGATCAGACTGCAGATCAATGGGTTCAAGCTGGACATCACTGGGTGCACTATCTATGCTGCATGTAACGGATTCAAGAAAACTTTGTCATTCACATCACATGTTCTACATGATGTGGAATGAAGTTTTGTTCCCCTAGTCCCAGTTTCACCCCAAGGATCAAAGGTATACAGAAGCAAAAACAAAAAGGGAGAAAAAATCATGTACATTTTACTCTAAACTGTTTTCAAATAACCTGTGGAGATGATCAAATGATGGTGTGACTACTTGCAGTGTTGACATGTGAGTGAGAATGTTGCCCTCCAGTTGGCTTGAAAGAAATTCTTATTAGTTTAGGCTTGGACATGAATTTGGGTATTTTGTATACATATGTTTTTCATGCCTTTTTACCAACAGTCTCTTCTTTCCACATGAATTTTTAAGCATGTGTATCTTTATAATCTCTCATAGATGTATCATATAAATATCTGTAAAGATGTACCTGTTGCACAAGAACCCACAAAGAAATTTGTCCATTCTGCTGAAGCACAGCAAACATAGCTAGTGCAAAGTAAAAAAAAAAAAATTTAAACACAAGATAGTGTGCGGGGCCAGTGCACATGGGTGGAGCCACTGCAACTGCTTTGTTGCAATGCATGAAGTATGAGCTTCTTGAAAGCTGTTGGAGACATTTGCCGACACACTAAACAAAAAAAGTTGAATAAAAAATAGCAGTGTAGCAGTGTTCGTGCAAGTATCACAGTGTAATAGGTGTCGTAGTTACACATTTACTTTTGACTTCTAATTTAACAAAGATCTCACGTGGGCTGGTCAGAGAGTCAGCGGGCCGGATGTGGCTATAAATTAAAAACACTAACACCAAATGTTTGACACATTTACACATTTTTACAACTTAAAGTACTGTCTGTTCTTTTTTAAAAGTGTAATCTCTAAGCCATACAAAACTCTTCAGTTGTAGGCAAAGTACAGTGTTAAATGATTATTATTTGTATTAGAAAATACTGGAAGTTTTGAAAGAGTATTGAATTGATATCTTAATGTAAGTGTTGAAACTTTATTTTCTTGGTGCAACTTTCTTGGTGCATAACTTTTAAAGTGATCATGACCTGAGGTGTCCGATGTTTCACATTCAGCTATAAAGGTTTGAGTGAAGTGAATTTGACCAGTACCATTAATTTAATTTAGTCTTTTAGTACATTTAGTCTTTCTATGGTAGGCATTGCATTACTGAGGTTGTTATCACAGTCCGTATCACTGTTGGTAATCTACAGTACTAGTATAGTGATACTGTAATAAGACTAAGATAATCTTGCATTCCAGTCATATGTCACTACCCAAATTTGGAAAAAAAATGTTTAATGTCTAAAATCTGGTGTCTTAAACTGCTTTATTGTACAATGGCAGCTATTGATTTTAAATCTTTGCTGTTTTCTGCCTTTTTTCCTCATGATATTTAAGGCAAACTTTGTTTTTAGTTTCTCATTGATCTTGTCACATGAAATCCTTAAGTCAAAAGTGCAACAGTAGACTAGGTGAAGAAATAATGATATTACTGTATGTTCCTCAGCAAGTTCATTTTTTGTTGATGTATCAACACTTGCTGTAACTGTGTTGTTGCCTGGGTTCTTCAGTGTGTTTGTTGGCTATGCTTCAGTGGTCAGAACTCCAGGGCCAACATGCAGCAGGTTTTATTTAGGGCGTTTTCACACCAACACTATTTGGTCTGATTAAAACGAACTCTGGTTCGTTTGCCCCCTTGGTGCGGTTCGTTTCGTCCGGTGTGAAAACAGTAATCGAACTCTGGTGCGGATCAAACTGACCGTACCGCGACCAGCGAGAGGAGGTGGTCTCGGTCTGGTCCCAGACGAACTCCGATGTGGTTCGCTTGCGGTGAGAACGTGATCTGACCTCGATCCGACCTGTGGTGTAACTCCATAGGTTTGAGCTAAGTGGAGAGCCAGTTAGCGCTAAAACTGTACTGTACTGTTGTTGCTGCTGTTGCGTGTCACTAACCAACCGCATAGACTGTGTGTCGCGGCGCTGTCTCGCATTAGGGCTCTCAATACAGTTAAACAGCAGAGTGGAGCCGTGACTCAGAATGACGCAGAAACAGCAACAGGACAGTGACAGTTTTAGCTCTTTAGACAACGTGTTCATGTGGTTTGTTGGGGCGCATTTTGGTGCGTTTAGGTATATGCCTGTGAAAACAAACCAAATAGGAGAAAGGCTCCAAATTAAACGAACTGGGTCTGATTTGGACCAGAGAAATGAACTACTGGTGTGAAAACGCCCTTAGTGGATAATTCGCAGCATTGCAGTGACATGTTGGTGGAGTGTGTTGTTCTGGTGTGACGAGTGGATCAGGCACAGCAGTACATAAATATGCTCACCTTTAAACATAATACTTTGTTGAAGCGCATTTTGATTTTATGATGGCATTCAGTCTTGTAAGGTAGGAGTCTATCAGCATGGAACATCTTGACTTGCCAGTCTTTACCCACTTTTCCTTGCAAAAGTATTCAAAATCTGTCAGATTATGAGGGCACACTAGTTCACAGCCCTCTTCAGGGCACCTCACAGATTTGCAATTTTACTCAGGTCTTGGTTCTGCTAGGACCATTTGTTGATGTGGAGTCATGCTTTGGGTTGTTATTGTGCAAAAAAGTAAAATTCAATCTTCAGGGGCTTTTTTTTAGCAGAGTTTAAAGGTTTTGTGCCAAAATTGGCAGATTTCCCCTTCTCAACCTTGATTAAAGCTCCAGCGGTTTTAAGGAAATAAAAGTTCAGATAAAACAAAATTGGTCAAAATAATAGAATATAGTCAGAAATGAAACATATTAATAATTTTAAACAGGGCTTTATTGACTAATACAGTATGATTTATGTAGGGTTAAGTTTCTCAGGATTTTGTTCAGTTTGTGCCCGTTTCATCAGATTCATTAGTTTTCAATACTCAACAGTATTACCACACAACATTTCTTATCCATCACCACCAGGTTACATGTTTGAGTGGCAATTAGGATTTTGTGTCTAAGTATATTTCATGTTTGATATCAGTGTGTGGGTGATTTAACTCCCACTTGTGCTCTGTTCCACAGACATCAATCTGGCCAAGCTGGTATGGAGTTCAGGATGACGGATCTGTGGGTGAACCCTCTGCCTCTCTTCCTCCAGCTTCATCCCTCTCTCAGCTAGACATGCCTCCTCCATATGAGGCTGTGTCTGGAGGTAAGAGCAAAGTAGAGTTATACTGATTATCTTTTTTCAAGGCTTTTATTTTTTGCAATACTCAGACTTCACACTAGCACATTTCCAGTTCTTTCTGTTTACAACATTTAATGGGCAAAACTAATTTGTCATAATTAAATTAACATTTTAGTATGAGTAACTTGGGTGTGATATACATCATCATATACTTAGTAATGCATATTAACAGAATGTATCACAATATCAATAACATTGGCAGATCACAATCTAATATGAATAGCCTCTATTTTACTTTAAGAATAAGAGATGTTTAAGAGATGCTGAATAACAATACTGAAATCAGTAGTCTGGGGACAGATGGCTACTGGAAACTGCTTGAAAAATCTATTTTGAATCAAGACATCCTCATAAGCCAACAAATGTAAAGTAATTTTGATCATAATAGAGTAGCCAAGTCGCACAAAGGTTTCACCAATGTGTGTTTTTATATGCTGCAAGTCATATTGCAATATTTGGCAGTATATTTGTCTGTTTCTGTCCTTTCCATCAGAATGGAATGATGGTATGTAAATAATTAAATGTTTGTTGAACTGTGTTCTCTTATTACAAAATAATTTTTTTTATTTAATTTATTTTAGCAAAATTGCATTTAGTCACTTCTGGGAACTTTGGGCAAGGTGAATTTGTAACAAAGCTGAATCCCTAATGCTATTTGCTGAAACTGAATACATCTGACTGGTAGGGACTGTTTGTACAAAGTATGTTGCAGTTTCCAGTCTCAGGTCATCAAGAGGGTAAATATGTCAACATAAATCAACAAGTTTTCACTGTTTTTATTTGAGAGAGTATTTCTGTCTGTATGTGGATGGATTTTTGATAACCTGGTGTCATATCAGAAATAATCAAGAACAAAGGGCAGTGTAGCCTGCATGTTTTACATTTTTGTTATTTAAATGGGGCTTAAAACATAAAATGCTGCTACAAATGTAATAAATCAAAGGGAATGAACTTTAAAAATGATGAACATCACTGTTGCACTTATAAACAAGATGACATTTCACATATGGCTTTGGAGAAATTGCAAACATTATATCAGTGCCTAATTCTAAAAACAAGTTTTAGGAATAATTGAAAATATATGAAGTACTTGTAAATTTCATCTTTGGGTAAAAAAAAATGCATAGCTGCGTAGTAGTGTGAGTGTTTTTTAAAGTGACCTAATTATTTCAAATTACTTGAATGTTGGTGAGTGAAAAAAATCACAGCATAAAAAACTTTTCTTTAGCCTGATCTGGAAAAGCTAGAACATAGACCTGAGAACAGCTTATCATCCAGATCTATTCTGATGTCTCTCAATTATCAGGTTTCAGAAGGGACATGTTTCAAAGATTATTTTAGTGCACTGACTACCAGACTGTAAACAGAAGACGTGACTGAAGGGCAGATGACTTTGAGTCTCATACTTCTGAGCTTATAACTGCTTATAACTGTCTGTGAAAGTTTGTATAAGGTTTAGTTTATTAAAAGCACTTTGGTTCATTCCCCTGTGTAGAGAGTTTTGTTGTTCTGTGGATTGAGAAAACTGGCCGGAGAAATTTTTCTTCCTTTTTTATAAGGCATGGTTAGAAATCACAACACTGTCACTAAATGTTTTTAATGCATCCTCTCATTTGTGTGTGTAAATATTTAATATTTTATTGCTAGAATGAATTAAAACACATGGCTTATGCTGACAGTTTCAAAAGAATTTTAGAAATTCTAATTTAGTTCCCCATGAGATCCCTCAACACTGACACAATCCAATTATAATATCAGCTACACTGTCACATTAGTCCAATAAAGTGCAATGTTCAATGTTCCCTGAAAAGTAAAACATTGCTCGTAATGTCCAACTGTGTACTTTAAAAGTTCATTGTTACTTTTCCATGAAGAAGGAACAGATTTGTATATTTTCATAACACAACTTTTTAAACAGTAAAATGTTAAAGAGTGGAGTCAGTACAGCTTCAGATATATTTATTACAACACAATCTAATACAGTTATGTTTCCTGTCTAAAGATACTGAGGATGTTCCACTCCATTGACAGGAAAAATGGGTTAACTTTCCATAGGGGTGCACTTTTACTTAACTTTTTGTATCACCAGTCAAAATTGGTACTTGCATTTTATTGAAGCAATTTCTGTCTCATGCGGATGGAAGTAACACAGGAGCTCATGTAAAAGAATAAGTTCTCTCAAGGACACTATGCACATTTAATTCTAGCAAGTATGGCTTTAATTGTTGGATTGTTGTCCCTTTTCCATTGAAACAAATGGGGGGGGGGGGGAGTGAACATCTGTGACATTCTTTATTGAATTCAAAAGTCTTTATTTTGACAAGCATCATGGAAATGTACTTTTTCCTTACCTTTTTTTATTCTCTATCCCATTCCCATTCCTCCATTTATTAA
Source organism: Crenuchus spilurus (assembly GCA_036984385.1). Taxonomy (NCBI): domain Eukaryota; kingdom Metazoa; phylum Chordata; class Actinopteri; order Characiformes; family Crenuchidae; genus Crenuchus; species Crenuchus spilurus. Next base: position 31,200 of record BRDA01019992.1, read on the forward strand.
TAATAATTTCCCACCTTTGACGCCTTCTGTATTTTTACTTTTTCTTAAAATGAAACAATGTGAAGGTATATAATTATGATTATTTTTTAAACTAGTTTATCTAAATGACCAATAATATCTCTAGACCTTTTGAGGGTTGAAGAACTTCAGCTGAATGACTGGGGAAGTGCTTTTTAAATCAGACAGGATGTGACCAAAGTGATATGACCAAACCTGCCTTATCACCGTTTCCTTCCACTCTGAGTAAACTGTTCAGTTCAGAACTGCAGCTCAGTACATCATGTTCTTTGATCGACTCAAAGGCAGAAACTTAAAATCTGCCCTGGAGGTGTTTGTGTTCATGTATGTACATGTTGATCAGTAAAATACTCAATATGTGGAGTTGGAGTTTTCCATGTGCTGCTGTTTTCCCATCACTGTAGGAAAGAATTACAGTGAGGAAAATCAGTATTTGATACACTGCCAAGTTTTCCTATTTGCAAAGAATGGCGAGGTCTGTAATTTATATCGTAGGTACACTTCAACTGTCATAATCTTTAAACAGCTCCAGAAAATCATGTTGTATGATTTAAAAAAAAATGTATTTGCATTTTATTTCATGAAATAAATATTTGATCCCCTACCAACCAGCAAGAATTCTGGCTCTCACAGACCTGCTAATTTTTCTTTAAGAAGCCCTCCTCTTCTGCACTCATTACCTGTATTAATTGCACCTGTTTGAACTTACTTGTAAAAATGACACCTGTCCACACACTCAATCACACTCCATCATGGCCAAGACCAAAGTGTTGTCTTAAGGACACCAGGGACAAAATTGTAGACCTGCACAATGCTGGGATGGGCTACAGGACAATAGATAAGCAGCTTAGTGAGAAGGCAACAACTGGGAAGAAACACAAGATGACTGTCAGTCTTCCTCGGTCTGGGTCTCCGTGCAAGATCTCACCTCGTGGGCTAATGATGATTCTGAGAAAGGTCAGAAATCAGCCCAGAGCTGCATGTGAGGAGCTGGTCAATGACCTGTATAGAGCTGGGACCATAGTCAATCATAATCATTAATTAAAAGCACAATGTCTATCCACCTCTTTTATTTGAATTTAGAAAATATACATTTAAAAAACCTGGAAGCAAAAGGTGGAATATTTTTCTTTATAAAGGAGAAATGCAAAAAATACTGACAGAAGCAGGTTTTTCAATAGGTGGTGATGTAGCAGAATCAAAGTCGTGTTCAGCTCCTCTCGACCTTCATTGTATATGCCATACACATTGAGCAAGACTCTTGTCTCACAGGTCAGATCCTATTCAGGAATTTGTGCATAACAGTAGTTGATGAAGGTGCTGATTAATTTGCATTTTCCTTTCCCAACCATTTTGATTCATATTTGTTTAAAATTTGTGAAACGTGAAATCTACTTGCAATCGGTCAAGACACAAACAGCAGTATGATTGAAAGCAGCTCTTAAAAAAGAAAACTGGACAGCGAAAACCGACATTTCAACCATGAATGGACAGAGGCATATCTGTTTATTCTTCTAACAGGCAGTTCAAAACCAACCTGTCTCATATGTTCTGAGACTGTGAAGCGCCACTACGAAACAAAACATAACTCTTTTGAGCAAACATCCACTGAAATCTGAACTGATGGCACGGAACATAAAAGATCTAATAGCCCAGTACAATCGGTTCACCAGAATCCTCACACATTCATTCACTGCCCAACAGTGTAATAATGAATGTATTAAATGGAGACATGTTAGGCACTAGGACCAAGCTGAAAACAGCCGCTCAAACTGAAGCCTGTTTCCTTTTAGGCCGCCCACAAGTTCATTGATTGGCTCTGAAGTTTCTTGCTAACATGTCATTGGCCATCCCTGCTGTCACTCCATCTGGTTGCATCATGTTGAGCATTTGAATCTGTGTCTGTGTTTGGAATCTTTGGATGAGTTGATTATGTTGAAATGTGGTCTTTGCGTCAAATTGACCTGCTTAGTTTTACTAAAAAATAAGGCATAATTGTATGTAAATTAGGTCTATTGACCACACATTCCAAAAAATAAGAGTAATGAATTGGAATGAAGTTGACTAACAAGGTGAAACAGTATTGGGTGAAATTTTTATGCTACATGCTTTACAACCACTCAAATCACAAAGGGAACAGTGAAAGAGTGAGTTTTATTAAATCTTCAATTTAATAATTTATTTATTTATATTAATCTATTAACATTTTATCAAAACTAATATTAACATACATTTTACTATTAATAATGACTAAGTTATTATTAGTATTATTAATAGTGACTAATAATGAACAATAAAATATTAATATTTTATTAATAATGTATTAATATGTATTAATAATTAATAATAATGTAATTTAAGTTCAAGCCCCCCACCCCTGTACTCCAGCCAGTTGTTGTGTATCCCACTTACAAAATCTAAATTTCTTCACTGCTTAACCCATGATGTCCTGGCACAGCTGGATGAAACAATTTATCAGACACCATGTGTAAGTTTAGCTGTAGATGAGAACTGATGTATCTGCCAATGCTCAGCTGTTTTCACTGTTTTCTGCAGTGAAGAGAAAGAGTTCTGTGAAGACCTAAATATTGTTGAAATATATTGAACGGTATTTGTAATTTTTGTTATTCAGTTGTTGATGACAAAATGCTGACAGAACAACTAGGCTACTTCAGTATACAGGATATGGCACTGAATCATAACACAAGTTAGAAATTATGTTTATATAATTATGATTGTATCTGTCCCATGGTTTTCTGATTTGGGGTTGTAGAACCTTTAGGAAAATTAGAAAAATTGTGGAACCCTTGTGGAACAGAACCATTTCCTTTACTAGAAATAACGAAGAATCATCTCATTATTTTAACAGCCATGAAACTGAACATGAGTGAACCCAAAATATTTGTTTCAATGTTAAACACAGCCAGACTTGTATGCGTAGGTGGGCAGAATGCAGGCAGGTTTCCTGAAGTTTGACAATATCTCATGTTTGATGAGTCATTGTTCATAAGAGGCAGCAGAACGAGCGCAACGATGCAGGTCAGCATGTTTATACCATCTCCGGGAGAGCATAGAGTTTTGAAAAGCTGGTTAGGGTTTGCAAGGTGGTTTCCAGGCTCCACTAGTTGTGACATGTTTCTCCGTTGAGTGGGCTGATGCCTCTGCTTTCCAAGCTTATTATAGAGCTAACCTTTGTGAAGTATTATGTGGTAAAGAAACCAAAAAAATATATAGCAAGCTTTGAGACACATTTTTACATAATAGTAACAGTAAGTGATATTAAGCTTAGGTTTAGATTTACATCATTTGTAACATCAGGTATGGGTTTTCATTTTACCAGTTATCACTGGAGATGATAAAAGAATATTGTTTTTTTATAAGAATATTATTTCCCACTTTTAGGGATTCAAACAAGTAACAAAACCGTGTTTAAACTACAGCTTGGAACCTTTCAACAGATAACACATTAGTATTATGGCTTGAAAATGTTGATATTTATGATTATTTGAATTTGATGGTTATGTTCAGTCTTGTTTTGCATAAGACAAACATTATTTTATATATTTGATGCTTCTGTAGAGAATGTAAATGTATTGAACATTAATTTTGTAACTATGTAATTTTGTAAGGCACTCAAAAAGTCACCCAAAATGTTTCAATAACACCTTTATTTCCAGAAGAAAATCCTTTTTCCCTAGCTGATTGAGACCATGATAAAATCCACAAATGTTTCTACTCCAAATACTCAGGCTTCTGTGGGAGAAGGGTGAGGTAGGACAGTGTCACTGCTTTAGAGTTTCAGTTGACAGTTAATTTGCAGGCTTCTGTTCAGCTGTTTAAACTGGAAGTTTGGGGCATTGTGGGACATAGGAATACACAACCTCAGTAAACACATTATTACTAGAACAGGAGATATGTGCAAGCACTTTCAGCTAGAGTATGTCTTTGGGAAAAAAAAATAAAGGTTATCTTGTTCAACATTAGTGACATAAGCGCAAAAGCACTAATGCTTGTTCACTGCACATCCATAATATTCATACACCCCATGATGCCTTGCATGAAATGTGCGCTATATGTCTGGCAAGGAGTAAACAGCTGTACTAAAAGTCCATTTCAAGTCAAAAGTCACACCAAAACGGAGCTAAAAGTGGTGACCCTGTCCTATTTCACCCTTCTACCGTACAAGTTTGAGTGTTGGGAGGAGCAATATATGTGGATTTATCCTAGTCTCAAAACAGAAAAACAAAGAATTTAATAGTATGTGTTCTTGCCTCTTCAGTATCACAGATACTTTCTTTTCTTTACAGCGAATGACCTGAAGCCTCCTCCGTATAGTGAATATGCTCAGAACGATGACACTGACGTATCTCTGAGCATCGCCATCCCAGAAGGAAATGATTCCAGCACCATCACTGATGACCCACCTCCATACACACCCAGTGCCATCTCCCCAGCCAGCCAACACACAGACACCAGCATTCAGGCCCAACTGGAGGCTGATGGCAGATCCAGCTAGTCTTTTTTTCACATTTTTCTTCAGTTATTATTTTTTATTTTTTACAATTATGAACACAGCAAGGGCTGTACTTATCCATGCAGAACCTTATTGTCAGCCCAAATTTTTACTTGCATTTTTTTTCACTAAGGGTGTTTTTTGTTACGGAGGTAATAATATGGGATTTTTCCCTTGGCTAGTAGGAAAATTCACAGTGATGTAGTGTGAAAAATCACCCTCTAGTTGCAGGCTGTGGAATTGCGTGACTTCCCACAATGTTAACGGGTGCTTTTAGCTCACCCATGCCTTATTGTGGTTTCCTCTTATATAACCAGCATCATGCTAGTACACATTCATGTAACACACATGCACATGCAGTAATGTAGTCCTATATGCATTTCAGCTATTTCTTATATTTTACATTTTATTTCTCTATTTTGACTGATGCCATGGATTCAGCAGCATACCACTTCCACTCGCACTTGCTTGAATTTACTGTATATAGTTTAAAGCTTGTGGATTGATCGGTGCCATGTTAAAAAAAAAACAAAAAAACAAGTAACATCAACAAAAAAAGAGACAATGTTTTAGATACATAGTGAAACCGCTCTCTTGTCTCTTCTCTCTTGTCTAAAGTCCCAAACGGAGAGCATTATGTATCAAGGTTTAACCTCATGTTCATACATAATCTCAGTTTGTATGTGATGACAATTTCAAAATGATCCCTCAGCACTTTTGTCTTGTAATTGCCTTACTTTTCTGTGTGTCAAGTATAATCATTAGAGTAAGTGTGGCTCGTGGGCTAATGAATTTGTGTTTAAATGCAGGGAGTTTGACTCCTCCCCTATTTGGCTTATCAGGTGATAGCAAATGATTATGCATTTGGGCCACAGTACCCACATGAATGAACTCGGCTGACTTTTAAATAACTTAATTTTTTGTTTGTGTGTATGGTAATGATGTATGTCACGTGTGATCTAACTTCTGTTTTTGTATTAATGTTGGTGTGTTTTGGAGAATGTATGCAGTCAACTGTGTGCAGTTGTCAAACTATCAGGTTAACGTAATGGGATCAATACGTTTTTTTTTATTGAACTACCAGTATAAAAGAATTTGATCCACGTGTACTTGTAGACATTGTATTTTTTTTCACAAAGTCCTAATACTGTTATTGTTATTACTCACTGAATAGTACTGTATATGCTATTTTTGTATTTGTGATGAGCCTTCTGACCCGTATCTTCAATAAAAAATGAGTGAAATGGAGGAAATGATTGAAAGTAGAACAGCAGTGATAGATTGACCAAAAATGTTCAATATCCCCCCCTTACCCCAAATGCAGTCAATCAGCCCAAACGTCTTTGCTCTTGTAGCTACACTACCACTTGGTTGTTTGAGATGACACAGAAGGTGAGGTAGGACAGTGTCAGTGCTTTATTGTCTTTTAGTTCCGTGTTCAGTTCAGCACAAGTTGACAGTGAGTTTGACAGTGATACAGCTGTTTACCGTTCACAGGACGTTTTGCACATACTTCATTCAATGTGTTGTGGGACATGTATCCGGAGTATCACTGGAATATGAGATATTAGTCCATAACAACTCCAATAAACACTTAATATGCTATATAAAGGCATACATTGAAACATTTTTTCAACTGGAAAGGATAAAAGGTTATGTTAAATTGAATGACACTAGTATTGGCTCAAAGGATATATCCATCATATTCCTACATGCCATGGTGTCTTGCCTGTTGGAGAGTAAACGGCTGTACTAAAGCTAAACTCACTGTCAGTAATTTGTGGGAGACACTGAAGCTGAGCTAAAAGCAGTGATTCTCCTCCCTCACCTACTAAAGTAGATTATCTGGAGCAAGAGCATTTGTTTACTTTGTAGAGTCAAGTGTCTAGAAAATGATTTCCTTTCGGGAAAATGTGTTTTGAAAATTTTTTAATGAATGGCTGTTTTGAGCGTATATACCAGAGTTGTGAGGCTAATTACTGGGACAAGCTTCCGGTTTTTGTGAACTACTGGTCTCGTAAAGAATTCAGACACTTGGGATAAAGGGGGAATTATGTAAATTCTGTTTTTCTCCTTTTTGTCGATATTTCACGCAATATTAAATAAACAATAAAATGAACAGAAAATGTGTCTATATCATTCATGACGTGTAATTGACATATGGAGTGTTGTGCTTGATTATAACCACTAGAGGGCAGTAAAACAGTACGTTTGAATTAGACATTACATTTATAGTCGGGCATCTGACATTAATCCAAACCATGCTAAGTATTGAACTGAACCATACACTTGTGTTCTGTTGACTTGCCTGTATTATCAGAGCTCATGTTTGTATTTCAGCTGCTGTATAAACTTACCTGTTACTACTATACATAACTGTCAGGAGTCAGTGGCCTGTGTTCTGCTGTGTGGGTTGTTAAGTCTCAGCAGAGACAGTGGAGTGGGAGGATCCTGCAGTAGGAAAATCTAAACACAGCCTTTAATTCTAATGTAAGTTAGCTTTTCTGTACTGATATACACTGTTTTAATTTCATGTGTTTGTGTACACTCACTGGCCGTTAGGTACTCAGAGCTTGTATACGCATAGTCCATTTTAGCTCCACTGAGCACACAGGTGCACTTTGTAGTTCTACAATTACAGACTGTAGTTCATCTGTTTCTTCATCTGTATACTTTATTAGCCTCCTTTCACCTGTTCTTCAGTGATCAGGGCCTCTAGAGAGCATGTATTATCTGGTGGATCCTAGTCAGCACTACAGTGACGCTGATGTGGTGGTGGTGTGTTGGTGTGTGCTGTGCTGGTATAAGTGGATCAGACATCAGATCACAAAACTTCATCAGCCAATGTTATACCACTAACAGTGTCCCTTGATCAGCATCCCATGAACACCAATGCAGGACTAGAGGACCAACACCATCTGCACAGCAACAGTTGAGCTATTGCCTCTTACATCTACAAAGTGGACCAACAATGTAGGTGTGTCTAAAAGAGTGGATGTTGAGTTGACATAGTGTTATAAATCTTCAGCAGCCCAAACTCCAGACCTGAACCTCACTGAAAACCTCTGGAATGTGTTCAAGTGGAAGATGGATGATCACAAGACACAAAACAAAGCTGAGCTGCTTGAACTTTTGTGCCCATAAAGTCACCCAACATAGGAAAGCATAATAAACCAGAACTATTCCACCAAATGTTGATTTGTGAAGGTAATATAGTTTAGATTAGATTCACTGTGGCTTGCACACAACAGAATTTGAAACACTCTAGGCTGTGAGAACATGCCTAAAGTGGTGGGCGGCCCTATCCACGGTGTCCGGAGAGCAGTTGGAGGTTAGGTTAACCTTAACTTGTTTAAGTTGATTTCAGTCATGACCTGCCCGGGGATCATACCGGCAACCTTCTGGGTACAACACAAGATCCCTAACCACCAGACCACAGCTGCCCCTAAAAATCGTATTGCATAATTAATATGAAGTTGTTTTCTTTGTATTTTTCAGGGTGACACGGTGGCTTGGTGGTTAGCATGTTCGCCTCTCAGTGCTGAGGTCTTGGGTTTGAGTCCCCATCTGAGCGGAGTTTCCATGTTCTCCCCGTGTCTGTGTGGGTTTCCCCCACGGTCTCCAGTTTCCTCCCACAGTCCAAAAACATGGAGGTTAGGTTTATTGGGTACTCTAAATTGTCCGTATGGGTGGGCTTAGTTGAATAGTGTAATGCCCTGCCCTGTGCACAGTGAGGGGTTAGGGGACTAACCACCAACCTGATAAGGATTAAGCGAGTGTGATGATGGATGAAAGGATGTTTAATTCAAGGTCAAGATTAGTATTATTATTAACATCATCATCATTATTATTATTATTATTATTATTATTATTATTATTATTATTATCATTAACATTATTACTGATTGTGACTGCTTGTGACCATGTAAATATAGTTTCTTCAGAACATCCCGTCTTCTTTATAGCTTGATTATTATCAGAAAAGAAAAAGTGGTACCTCTAAAAGGTAGTGTGCACTGTTTGTATGACAGATCCAAACTGAAGACAGTTCACAAAAATTTGAATACTAAAGTATTACCCCTGAATATACTGTATTGTTTTATCAATAACACAATGATGTCTTTAGACAGTATGAAAAAAAAACAACCAAAGCTGAAAGCTGGAACCAAATCAAGGCGAGATTGATTTAACTGGTTAAATGTTCTCAGAGGACTACCAAAGAGAAAAGCTGCTTATCAGTGATTTTTCATTGCTCTGTTTCTCTCCTTGAGGCTCCAGTGCTACCCAGATTCTCTCTCTCTTCTTTTTTCCTGAAAGAGTTTTGGTGCGCACTAGTCTACAGTTATCAAATGCTAATTACGTCTGAGATTCATATTAGAAAAAAAACATTTATATTAGATTTTTATCTCAGGAAAAGTGGTCCTTTAGAAATGTTTGTTTAATGTTCACATGGTCTGGGCCATTGTTGTATGCTCAGTGTACAGTATAGTCATAAATCACAATTCTTAATGTCTTGAGAATTAAAAAGGTTGTGCCTGATATATGTAAATGACCTCTGTTATGATTGCCTGTATAGTGCCTCAATAAAAAGCAGTCTAAAACACTCCATATAACATCTGCATGAGTAGGACAGGCTAAGCTGCTGTCTGACTGGGTGATCATACATAAATATATTCATTATTGTGACATCTCTTACATGATAAATTCAAACAGACTGTTTTTGCAGTTTTTACTACCTCGGCTACTGTAAACAGTGTTGGTGGGAAACTGCTTTCCCCTCCAGAGCCACCTGACCATATGCCAGAATCTTCCAAGAGATGTCCGATGAGGCCGTCATTTTTCACGGTCTTATCAAACTCCTCCCACATCCATGAGCCCAACTATATCTAGCCAGTACCTCTCGACTTCACACGGTGGCTTTGACTGGTCTTCAGTCAATTCAAGTTCTCCCACGTCACTCCACTGCTGGGTTCACTTCACTGGCTTCCTAGAGCTTCTAGTACGGCTCGGCTTGACCTGCCATCCTTCAAGACACGTGGAAGACTGGCATCAAGACTCTTCTCTGTCCTGGCACCCAGGTGGTGGAACAAACTCCCACTGACTGTTCTAACAGCAGAGTCCCTCACAGTCTTCACACACAGACTGAAGAGCATCTCTTTGTGGTGCACTTAAGCCAGCACAAATTTAAATCTCTTATTGTAATGCATTGTTATGCTCTTATATTGTGTGTAATTGTGTATCTTTCCTTCTTTCTAGGTATTAGTGATGGTTTAGTTCTAACCTGCTCTGGATTCTAAACTGTCTGTACTAGCAGAGATAATTCTCTTAAAGGAAACAAACCACTGTTGTACGTCACTCTGGATACAAACATCTGCTAAATGCTGTAAATGTAAATGTAAGATGGTCATTTTCTGCAGATTGGTTGCCTGTCTTGACTAAGTAGTGAAACTTTGACAATGTTAACTTATTTGAGGTGAGGGAAAATTATTTTCTCGTGATATGAGACCTTTAAAAGTATTCATAGTCTTTTATACAGTGTAAAATCCTGGAGGGCTGAGAGAGGAGGGAGGCATAAATGGACATACCTGAGGTGCTACATTCATCTTTATGAATGTATAGAGTGATGATGGTGATGATGGTTGTGGCTTTGCGTGAGAATGGATGGGATTGGAAAGTGTTGAAAGGGAAAATGAACTGATTACATAGCATGTCTCAAGAACACTACATGTTTGACAGCCATCTGACAGCTCTGAACAAGTCCTGAATATCTGGCAATCAAAAGCTATGATGACAGACAAATCACAGCCTCATTAGATAAGGCCTTATCAGTGATGTCGGGTTTAAACTGTTTTATCTTCAGAGAAGAGAAACGAAACAAATGTGTTTCTCAGAAGAGACTCAACACATCACTGCAATTAGCCAATAAAAAAAGGCTGTTTTGATTTCTGCTGTCGTGTGGACATCATTTTTATTTGTGACTTATTCTGTTTGGAGGCAAGCCGCTGGTACTTTTAAAACTTCAATAACTGTTTAAAAATAGAGAAATTGGTGAGGGGAGATAACCAAGCCAATCCCCCCCTCCCCCTGCCTTTTTCCAGTGTCTACTTATTGCTGATTTTAAACCAGACGTGAGGCATGGTGTCAATGGCCGCAGGCAAAAATATCTCCTCTACTATACATAGGAATATGATGGTCATATGAGAAGCAGCATATGAAGCACAGGCTACCGACTGGAGTTTACATTTAACTATCGTCCTTACTGACAGCATGATGAAACTACATAGCCAGAAATATTTCACTACAAACTTCTGTGGTGTAAAAAGTTTGTGGTACTTCCATCTAAATAAAACATTTTAAAACAACACAGTTATTACCAAAAGTAAATAAACTGAAAGGCCACATTCTGTTATACAGCAGTGTGAGAAAATACCATTAACTTGAATACAGTAAGTAGTGATTTTTTTATGCGAATGTGTTGGTTTCACCCCGTCCAAAATGTCTCCTCATGACAGTCCAGTAATGTTTGTGGTTCTCATCCAGTACCTGGTTTGGTGACTCAGTATGTCATTATATGAAGTGTGCTGCTGATTTAACCTGTTAAATCCATGTGATGACTGAGGATCATAAAGGAGAACATCTTGAACCAAAAATTGGCCTTCATTCTAGGTAATACCTTTTTAGGCCTTTTTCAGAAGGTAGGTGAGGTCAATGGGAAAATGAATAGGGTCACTTAACAGCATTTTAACTCAGTTTTGGTGTCTCCCACAAGTTGTTGAGTATTTCTAAGCTGTGTTAACTGTAGTAATATTTTTTTATCATTTACTTGTTAAGATAGACACTGAAGTTAGACAATACTGTGACTGCAGTGAGGGAGTGTCTGACACAATGAGATTTATAGAGAAATGATAGCTTATTGAATTAGATTTGAGAGCAGAGGTGTTAAGTTAGGCTGCATAAAATAACATCATGCAAATAACATCAATAATATTACACATTTAAATTATATTCACAAAAAGAAAGAAAATGAACAAAACTTCACTCTTATGGGTTTATGCTCTGTTTTAGAGGGTGCTGGTTTGGTGCATCTGGCAGCCTTTGTTTTGTCTACCCGTTCTCTGACGCTATTTATTTTCACATCCATTTTCAAGCTGCATGCCATTGCTTTAATGTGACGTGTTTTAGTTTTTTTTAGTGTTATCAGTGAGAAACAATGCCAGAAAAACAACCAGAAACAATGACAAACAAAGCCAGAGAAACAACAAGAAACAAAGCCAGAGAAACAACCAGCAACAAAGCCAGAATTAATGACAAACACATGGGTGGACTGTGGGACATTTTCTGTCCCACACATCAAATATCTTCATGCACAAAATTTTAAAACATGCACTTGTTGCTTAAATTATACTTGTACTGAGACACAATGTAAATATAGTTTATTTATCCATGAAATATTTTTTTCTCTTTTCCTACCTTCTTGATGACTGACTTATATATGAAATATACATGTTAAAATATGTTTTAAATGTACTTTTTGGCATTAGTTTGTTGATATGTCTTTTTGAATTGTTAAGACAATTAGTTAAATAATTAACATATTTTAAAGCCGTGTTCCACAACATCCACGTAACCCCGTAAAGAAAACTTACTTAGCATGGAAGAGGAAGATGACAAAAGTGTATCACATGACACAGAGGAAATGACATCATCAAGTCATTTGCTAACACCATGAGCAGACCAAAGGTAAATGCTCTCTTCTATTTTAGATATTACAAGCTATTTTCAGTCTTTGATTTAAACCGAAATGACTAAATTGAAACAAAATGAACAGTGGCATCTCTAGAATTGAAAGCCAGGTGGGGCCCAATAAATTTTGTGGGCAGCATCCCACTCATCAATGAAACTACACACAAACATACTTGCTCAATTAATTAAATCACAAATGCACCTCATCAATGAAATTTCAAAAAGCATAATCTAGTGTTGTCCTGAATTTAACACCCTTGCCATGAGATGCTTCCCCTGTGGGGAGACTTACTTACCAGTGATATTCTGTTGCCTTTACTTTGGTTATTGTGACCAAGGGAACTTAAACACAATCCATTTTAGTCATGAATAAAGGAAGGAAACCTTATAGTGAGGTAAGATGACTGTCTGTGTGTTATTTAACTGTTAACTTTGATTAAACTGTTGACGTGATTCATTATATTGCCTCGCTGGCAGAGTTAACAGTTACTGTGATGTTTTCAGTGGCAAGCTGCGTAGCAATGCTGATACCGTAAATTATATTTACATAAGCTTGCATATGCAAATCTTTCATTTTTTATTGGCTGCTCCCAGCATGGGGCCAGCATAAACGTGACCCACAGCTCATTATTGAAAGCATGTTGAACATGTGCACAGTGTTTTTTACTGCTCACTTGATTAAACAAACACTCATGGGCTTGCCCTATACACAATGTCTAAATGAAGACTGCTGAAAGTACTGAACTTGCACTACACGTACAGGAACATTATAAATATATTGGGAACTGCTGCCATTTTCATAGCAAGTCAATACCTTTCAATACAAGTCAAATACACAACAATGTTAGAAAATAATATTTAAATAAAATAATTTTAAAACAAAATTATTGATTATGTCACACACTGTTCCACAGTGACATCTGGTGAGGCTGGGCCCCACTTGCCCCTAATTTAGAGACATCCCTGGAAATGAAACTAAATTACACATAGCAATAGAATAGCATAATGTAACGAGTCCATATCTGTCAGGTTGCACAAACATTATGCTTTATGCAACTCATAGCATGCAACTTTCACATGAACTAAAGTTTCATGCTGTAAAGCTAGCCTAAGGCTTGTTTTCAGTTGGGGAAAATGTAAAGTGCTGAATGTGGTGGACTGACATTTGGGTTACAAGCTCTGACCCCCAATTCTAACACCCCACTGCATCCCATTTTTAAAGGCCAAATATAAAAGTCACAAAGGGCTTTCTTGTGCATTGAAAGTGAGTGTGTAGACTTAAACACAGAAGGGGAATGTAAAGGTGTATAACAGGTCTGTGTGAAAGGTCAGTTAATATGTTCTTGTAAACTACATGACTGAGTTTTTCTTTATTTCCAGAGAAAATAAGTCAAAAGGAGTTCTGCTTAACATTTGAGTAGTTTCCTAGATGACAATGAGAAACATAAAGGAGACTTTAGCTTCCTCAGATGTGCTGCTCCGATATTTCTCTTGAGGTATGAAATATATTCTAAACTAAATTTGGTGAAAATTTGAAAAGAAATACAAAACTAGCACCTGAAATGAAACTATAGCTCTACTTGACTCCTGAGTAACTTCTAAAACTGCAGGGGAGCTTCTTAGAAGAGAAGAGAAGATCAACTGTAAATCAATCCAAGAACTGAAGCATCACAATAAATGATATTAAAGAGAATTAGAGACTAAATATTAAAGACTAAATTACATCTGAGTTCTTATGCACTAATATACTGTATCAGAATTTAAAGTTCATTATTTTACTCAGAAATAAACCTTTGCAGAAGTTAAATTAAAACACTAATTAGTGTACTCCAGTAGAAGGTAATGAATCCTTTGAAAAGACTGAAAGTACAAGTAACTGTAAATGGACTGTTACTACACTCAGAGACTAATGAGTGGAAGTTCAATGTAGGAAGTTCAAGTGACCAGTGAGTGGAAATACAAGGTAAAGATTAGTGGTCAGTGAGTCTGTGATAGTACAAGGTAAAGAATTCTAATAAAGCAAAGAATATTTTATGTTAAAGTAAAAGTATGTTCCACATATGAGGAAATTGTTATATTTAATATATGTGGTTAAGGTTTGATTATATTGCAGTTAGTTCCGACCCTGCAATTTGGTTGGCTGAGAGATGTTCTAGTCTGATATTGCAAGACAATGGCACTCTGACCGAAGCTCTTTAGGTATTACTCCACCACATACATGTGAAATAGCAACGACACCAGCATTGTTGATAATGTTGATAATCAAACAAATAGTTTTTTTCTGTCCTCTTTATCTCAAAATCTAACAATAAACAGTAGTATCTAGGGTTGCGTAGAATTTTCGGGAAATAAAATTACTTGGCCAAAAATGGCAAAAACGATCTTTTTCTAGTTCCTGGCCATATACGTGAGCCAGAGTGGAGCCACATGTGGAGTGTATGCCCAGATATGGTTGGCACTCTGTCCTGGGTGATTCCCCCTAGCACTCGATGCAGTCCTCCAGGTAGACGGTCGCTTCCGGTTGAGAGTACGCTGTGCGCGATTGGCTGCCGCTTCTCGCCGGTGTGTGTAAATGGAGTGTGCTGATTGTAAAGCATCCTTGGGTATCTAGAAAGGTGCTATATAAGAGTAACATTCATTCATTCATTCTTAAACACTGTGTCCACTCATTGTCCTCTCTGTTAGACACATCTACCTTATAGATGTAAAGTGAGAGACAGTAGCTCAGCACGTTTGAGTTGGTCTTCCTGTAGACCTTCATTACTATCATAGGAAGGTACCCACACCACACTTTAGGCTGGATATTTTGGTTATGGACTATTCTCAGTCCAGCAGTAACAATCAAGTGTTTAAAAACTCTGTGACTCTGGTGGTCCTGACCACTGATAAACAAGGTGAAAGGAGGCAAACAAACTCTACAGAGAAACAGATGGACTACAGTCTGTAATTGTAGAACTACAAAGTGCACCTACATGGTCAGTGGAGCTGATCAAATGGACAATTAGATTAGATATAACAAGATGGTTTTAATGTTGTGGCTGATTGGTGTATAATATGTGATAAAAAGAACATTACCCTGGTTCCCTTTGAAGAAGTTTTAGTCTATCTCCAAACTCCATACACATATTACAAAAATCGTCTGTGCGTCATCGTTGTTCACTCACATCATTTCATCACACAGTCCTCATGTTTGATTGAAGCTGATATGTCTGAGGGATCTTCCCCTTTGATCTGCTACCTTCGTAGCTCTTGGCGATGAGAGAAAAGCGTAATAAAAAATGACACGAGTGGAGAAGAAGGGCTGAGTCAGCTCGTCTTCTCGTCTGGATGGTAATTGACTTGACTGCTGGTGTAGGATATGGTGTTGATGGACAGCTTTTGTTTGGTTATCACTGCTGACTCGACTGGATCAGACTTTCAAAGCCAGTGTTTGAAAGTCTGATTATTAATGGCCAGAAGGCATTAATCACAGCTTTATACTGGATAGTCCACATTAACTACACGGTACTCTCTTCTTCATCTAGTCTCATTTACTTTACTTTTAATGAGTAAGAAGCATATCATAAAATATGTTTACAATTATAATAGCTGCTGTGTAATTCACTCATTATTGTCAGTATTCTCAAAATGCCCTTTGGTCCAAATTTTTTTCTTTTTTAAAAAATGTATCAATTCATTAAAAAAAGTTTTAGTCAAATATGACTAATGATTTTTATCTACAAAACAGAAAGTCTGGATTTTATTGTAAATAAAAGAAATGGTGGCAGTCATTTGTTGTTTAACCAAAGTACACTAACAGTCAAATGTTTTAGAACACCCCAATTTTTCCAGTTTTGTATGTGAAATGATCAAGTCAAATGTCTCATTGACTCTGAAATGAAAGCATAGGAGTTAAATAAGACATCATGGAATCAATTTATAGACCAAAATGTGTCTAAACTTTGGACACAAAGCTGCACCTTTGTCAGATATAACAGCTGAACACACTCGTGACATTCTTTCTACAATAGACATCAAATATTCTTCAGACAGTTCTTCACAAATCTGCTGCAGAACATCACGTAAATGTTGGCACTTGTAGGTTTGCTTTGCTTTTCACTTCATCCTAAATCAGCTGGATGGGGTTTAAGTCTGGAGACTGTGCTGCCACTCCATGTTTTCAAGCTGACCACGTTGTTCTTTTTTCCTGAGGTAGTTCTGGCAGAACTTGGACTTATGTTTAAGGTCATTATCTTACTGTAGGATGAACCCCTGTCCAAATAGGGCCTACCAGAAACATGCTAAAACTTTTGACCGGTAGTGTATGATGACTATACATTACTTAAAATAGGACCAAGGTACTGGGTAAATATGATTTCTAGGTGAACCGTTACTTTAATTTTGTTACCAGTGTGGTTCTTGTTATAGATGATCCTCAGCTCGGTAGCTGTCACAACTTCATTTTCTTAATGTCACCAGAAGAAAGAACATCGCTGTAAATGAGCACAAGAAAATAGATAGAAGGACATGCAACATCAACTCAGAATAAAAACAAAAGCGACAGTAATCTTTTGTCATTTTGAAAGATGCTGTTTTTGGTCTTATGACCATTGTGGCATGGCTGATAGCAGTTAATTAAGAAATAATGGCTCTATTCAGTGATAGCACTCACACAATGGAAGCAAAAAGAGGTCGTGGAGAAAAAGAAAAATGGACACCAGAGATTAGAGAGGCGTTTAATTAATACCCTTGATGTAGTTGGACATTGGAAAAGGTCATGTGGAGTCAGGTAAGAGTTTGTTAAAAGTACTGCAGGAAATTCATCCTTCATTCTTCTTCAGGGTCAATATTTGACTTTTCTGTTCAGTTAAATTAAAGATTTTTTTTTTAAGTTGTCTTTTCATAAAGTGCGGAACCCTAAAGGAAGAGAAATGTTCCAATCTGTCCAATCCTGCAGTCCAATTTTACCAGAAACCCCTCCTCTTGTAGCTGCTCAACCTTTATAAGAAACCCCTCCTCTTGTTGCTGCTCAACCTTTATAAGAAACCCCTCCTCTTGTAACTCCCCGACCTCTATGTCAGAAACTTCTCTCCTGTAGTTCTACCCACTGGGCACTTTTTCAGAAGCCCCTTCCTGTAGTCAGACACTAATCACTGATGAATGGTGTAGAGGGGGCTGATTAACTGTGCAGTAACAGATGGGCTACAGCCTGTACACCTATATAATGGACCTATAAGGTAGGAGTTTCCGATGAAGTGGACAGCCAGTGTACATATGTTTCACAATTACACACTGCACCTAAATATTATCTCTGCAAACATTATCTAAACAGTTGGAACAAATGTGAGAAGTAATCCATGTGAACAAAGATTCACCATTCAAAAGAGTGTAAAAGCATCATTAGTTTGTGTAGCTCTCCCACTGGAGTAAAACAATATGCATTATTCCATTAGAGTAGGCACTAAAGCCGTACTCCATGCTTCATGGCTGACAGGCTGGCAGAGGGTCGATGTTTTAATGCAAAAACAAAACTCTCTGATCCCCATTGGAATGTACAAAGGCCCTCAGGGATCTCAACACAGGGCCTGAGAACAATTAATTGAAATCTCCACTTCATAAACACAAGGTATTTGTGCTGTATTTTTGGCTGTAGTGGCTTCGGGTGCATTTGTTTCCTTTCTGAAAATATTTTGTTTTCTTTCTAAAATGTATCTCTACCCAGACTGAATAGGTTAACATGAAGTGCAGCTAATACACCCCTTCACCCCCCACACATTTAGCATTTAGCTTTCATTAGGTGGAATGGGATTTTTACCAGCATCTTGTAAGTTTTTCCAAACCCAGACCCAGATAACAAAATTATTCTGGCCCTCATCCCCTATTTTCATTTGGCCCACTTGCCGCATGAATTGATAGCACTTGGGCAGACCGCTCCCGGCTGCAAGATGTGAGCCACATACGTTCTATGTATATCTCAGATTAGGGACACATATCAGCCAAATGTGAAGCACACACAACTAGGCCAAATCTGGACCAGTAGCTAGCCCCTTATGGCTCAATTATAGGTAACACTGCCATATCTCTGCCAGAAGTGGACCGCATCTGTTATGGTACATGTGGGCCAAATGTGTATTTTCAATATGAGGGCCACATTTGGCTTGCATGCTGTTTGCCATGCCAACAGTGAGAAGTAGTGCCATTTCTCAGCCAGTGACCCACATCTGTATGCTATCTGGGGAATATATGTTACATTTGCATGTTTGTTTCAGAGCCTTTAAGATTGACATCTGTTATTATTAGCTGCCCTGTATGGAGATTCATAAAGCAGTGAACCACCCCTTATAACTTCAGCGTGAGTAGGCGGGGCTAGACTGTTGTAGGCTGAATGGGTGGGCTCAAAGTGAGACTGAACTGCTGTGGATGAATGTGCAGGGCTAATCAAGCCTGGTGGATCTGCTCTGGTCTTGTGACCAGAAGGTTGCCAGTTCGATCCCCAGGCAGGTCAGGAATGAAGTGCCTTTGAGCAAGTCAACAAAACCCCAACTGCTCCCATAAGTGCCATGGATAGGACTGCCTACCGCTTCACGCACATGTTCTAGTGTTTTCACTAGTGTGTGTGTTTCACTGCACAGATGTTGTGTTCAATCATGTTGGCAAAGTTGAATCTAATCTGCTGTAGATTGAATGGATGAGGCTGAACTACAAACAAATCAATAACTTCAAAATGGGTTGTTTTTTAGTTTAATTTTTAATATAAGTATAAACTGCAGTGTGAACTGCACATTTTGCAGTGTTATTATCACCTTTTCATTTAAAAAAACAAGAAAAATTGTTTCCTAATTATATGGGCCCTGGCCATACATGTTGCTTCTTTCTGATGTAAAACCGCCCTCTCTCTGTCAGTTCAGTCTAAATCAGATGTGCCTACGCTTTTACTCCTTCTGTTTCCACTCGTTTGCTGTTCTATGGTGGCACACAAATGCGCCCTACACCCTACTATTGCCTCACCATATCTCCAACACAATCCAATTTTTTAAAAGTAAGTGGACCATGTAAGCAATTACACTGGGCTTTCATACCTAACATTGGGTGCTACATCACTGCATATTTCTCATTCACACCCAGCTCAGAAAGCCATGATCTAGGTTTCCTCCATTAAGATACGGTGATTGCTGTGGTTTATTATTTGTATTTTTTTCTGCCACTGCAGAGCAATAGTTACCATCAGTTGCTGTCCAGCCAGAAGTAATAATGTACATTCATAAGCTCTTACATAACCCTGTCCTCATATGACCCATAAGAGAAGAAATAAACCTGGCCTCAGATCAGCATAAAAAATGGACTTTGTTATAAAGGCTTGGTGGACTAAAATGAGATATGTGACAAAGTTTTCTTCTTAAGAGCTGTAAAGAGGTCACAGTAAGGTTACACCAAGACTCTGCACACCACAATTAAGTTTCACTCTATTCATACTTTTTGGAGAGACCTTGGCCTTTTCTGAGTATCATTTTGTTCTGTTTTAAAGCAGATAAATGCTATTGTTTGGTCTCTAGTCTTGTGTCATCTGGACATAAAACAGTTTACCTTATGTACTCTGTACCCTTTGCCTTTATTAAAAGTGCAGCTCCAGTCTAAAACCAGCCGATAACCAAAAATTGTTCATTTCTATAGTATTGTAGAATTAATGTAGAATTATAAACATTCAAAATGTTTTCTTAATATAAAAAAATCATCATGTGTATAGATTGTTCATTTGACCTCTTCCAAGAAAAAGACCATTTTCTGTGAAACATTATACATTTAAGTGCTTGTTTTTAATTGAAGGTGCTGAAAAACAGAACCGTTCTACAGAGGATGCCATTTCCTCTGTGGTCCACACCGCCCTCACCCACCTGGAACAGAAGGACTCCTATGTCCATCTGCTCTTTGTGGACTTCACATCAGCCTTCAACACAATGGTTCCTCAGACCCTGACTCACAAACTCTTTTCACTCGGACTGAATGCTTCCCACTGCAACTGGGTCCTGGATTTTTTGATCAACAGACCACAGTCTGTTAAGATCCACATCATCACCTCCTCCACCTTAACCCTCAGCACTGGCTCCCCTCAGGGCTGTGTGTTAAGCCCAATCCTGTTCACTCTGCTCACATATGACTGCTCACCTACCCAACCAGGCTGTCATATTGTGAAGTTTGCAGACGACACAGCTGTGGTTGGATGCATGAGAAAAAGGGCTGGAGGGCTGGTGCAGAGAAAACAACCTCTGCATCAATGTAAAAA
>BRDA01019995.1:0-10652 GCA_036984385.1 Crenuchus spilurus
CGTATACATACATACACAGTGGTAACCCTACTTATGAGCATAGAAAAAGTAAACACGTGATGTATATCAATACCCTGTATTGCTAATGTCTCAAACCTTACAGGGAAATGAATGTGTTTGTATGTGATGTTTGACTCCAGATAATCTGACTCCACTTAATGCCTCTAATGCCAACCTGTCAGAGCCAAGAGTCAAAATGTCTAACATAGTATCAATCACAGCTCATGCACACGCCCCTCCTCTGTACACCATCTTCCTCCACATGTTCTCATTTGCACAATATCTTCTGTGGGAAGGGACTTTGAAGGCAAGACTTGAGTGCAGTGCAGAGGGTGCGTGAGGTACAAAAAGTTGTACTGATTCAGATTTTAAGTACACTCTCTTTTCAATCTTACTGACTGCAGCTTTAAGTCATTTTAACAATAAAATGCAACATTTATGAATTTTGGTTAAAGTCACAATCTGGTCCTAAAATAGATGGAGTGTTATAATGTGTGTGTGTGTGTGTGTGTGTGTGTCTGTGTGCTTTAGGTAATGGTTGTCGTAGGAGGGCAGGCTCCTAAAGCTATCCGCAGTGTGGAGTGTTATGACTTTGAAGAGGAGCGATGGTTCCAAGTGGCCGAATTACCATCTAGAAGATGTCGAGCAGGTGCACTTTCTATTCACATGGTACCTGTTCAATAAAAAAATGGGCTCAAGCAGAATTAAACAGCACTATTCCTGCTAGTCAGCGACAGGTGACATTTATGGTCGTACACAGGAGAGAAATGTGCTAAACCTTGCCTTGCTTTGAAAGCACTGTACTTTTATAAACTTTTGCTCTCCAGAAGGAAGGCACTTTGGTGGTATTTTGATTACAGGGAACAAAGTTGGCTACAAACTGAAACTGCTATTTTAAAACTTTTTTCTCTTATCTCTGTGCAACTCAGTCTCTTCCCTGCTTGTCTCATTCTTGGTGTCATGGCAGTTCTTTATGTGTGACACTTCATACATTCTTCATATGTATGTACTGTATATGTGATTAGGTGTGGTGTACATGGGTGGCACAGTGTATGCTGTTGGAGGCTTTAATGGCTCGCTGCGAGTGAGGACAGTGGATGCGTATGATCCTGTGAAGGATGAGTGGTGCTGTGTGAGCAGCATGCAGGACCGGAGGTCAACACTAGGGGCTGCTGTACTTAATGGGTTGCTCTATGCCGTGGGCGGTTTTGATGGCAGCACAGGTAAAGCAGTCTTTTCTGCATACAAAGACAATCTTTTTTTGTCAAGTGTTGGAAGTGAAAGGCATGTAACTAAAATGAAATTCATGATAAACAATTTTATTAATCTGAAGCCTGGTTGGGGTTTTAAGGTGTCAAATTCATATATAAATAACTGTTCTCAAAATCATTATTATACAGGCCTGGCTACTGTTGAGGCGTACAATGGTAAAACCAATGAATGGTTCCACATAGCTCCCATGAATACTCGACGCAGCAGCGTGGGAGTAGGCGTGGTCGGAGGTTAGTGTGACTCATTTATTGTGAAAATAAATCAAAATAAGCCAAAGAGAAGAGAATATTTGACCTGTGTGTACTTTGTGTTATTATTATATCCAATTTTATATATATATATATAATAATATATACACATACTGGTCACTTCACTAGGTTTGCATACCTTGTATCTACACTCATGGTCAGGTTTTTATCAGCTCTACTTACTATGTACAGTTGAGCGAGAAAGTCTGCACACCCTTTCACCTTCTCCATGTTTTATTACATTACAGACTTATTGTACAATAGATTGAGTTCATTTTTGTCACAAATGTTTATATGCCATAACCCATAATGACAAAGTAAAAGCAGGTTTTAGACATTTGTGCTCATTTATTAGACATTTTACAAAAATAAAATATCTCATGTACACAAGTTTGCACACCCTTTGATATGACTGTGTGAGTGAGCTGGGATGCATTTTGTTTCCACTGATGTGGCTTGAGATGTTACTAACTTAATTGGAATCTATCTGTGGTAAATTCAGTTTATTTGACATGACTGGGGATTGGCAGCACTTGTCTATATAAGGTCCATGAGGTCAAAGGAATTATCTGCAGACCTCAGAAATAGGATTGTATCAAGGCAACGGTCTGGACAAGGGCACAGAAAAATTACTGCAGCTTTCACATTAATAAACGGGAAAAGTTTGTAACTACCAAGAATCTTCTTATAACTGGCAGTCTGGTCAAACTGAGTGATCAGGGAAGATGGACTTTGGCCAGGGAGGTGAGCAGGAACTCGAGGGTCACTCTGACAGAGCTCCAGTGTATCCTTGTGGAGATGGTAGAACCTTTCAGAAGATCTAGGCAGCACTCCACAAATCACGCCTTTTTGGTAGCATGGCCAGACAAAATTTGCTAAAAACCTTGGAATTTGCCAAAAGGCACCTAGAGGACTTTCAAACCATAAGAAACTAGATTATCTGGTCTGATCAAACCAAAATTATACTTTTTGGCCAGAATACCAAACATCACATGTGGAGGAAACCAGGTACTGCTCATCACTTTGCTAATGCGATAACTACAGTGAAGCAAGTAATGGCAGCATCATGATGTAGGGCTGATCTTCAACAGCAGGACCAGGCTGACTAGTCCTGATTTGAGGAAAAGATGAATGCAACCAAGTAGACAGAGATCCTTGAAGAGAACCTTCTCCAGAGCTCTCTCGACCTGATACTGAGGTGTAGGTTTATCTTCCAACTTGACATTAAATAATCAACTATCAACTTCATCTGTGAATGGTCATAATATTTTGGCTCAACTGTATTTTGTGTTCATACAGTGACATGCAATATTTTGGGCACCCCTGTTATAATGCCACCATTTTCATGATTTAAAAAATAAGACCACAATGAATAATTTCAGAACTTTTTCACCTTTAATGTGACCCATAATCTGTACAATTCAGTTGAAAAATAAGCTGAAATCGTTTAAGGTAGGGGAAAAAAAAAGTTTTTTTTCATTAATATGGACACCCGTAGACTAACACTTTGTTGAAGTGCCTTTTGAATTTATAACAGAATTCAAACTTTTTGGGTAGTAGAGGTGGGTCTAAAATATCAGTTTTTCTATTCAAATCATTGTTCATTTGACTGATCCAGTATCGATTCATTTAAACATGAGATTAATCTTTAAAATTAGCCCCCAGTATATATGTTAATCTTTAACTATCTTTAATCTTGTGTGACCAGCCATTGTATTTTCATGCAGCGGGATCTGGCCTGCATGTTAAGCATGACTGCAGCTGAAGGGAAGCCGCTTACGGTGTACATTACAGGGCATCCTCTGAACTCAGCGTCAGGTCCCATACAATGGAAATAGTGGCATCAATGCTTATACTAAGTGACTGTGAGTCCCAGGAAAACCATCATTATGTTTTAGATCTCGTAGCAAATCCCTCGTACTGAACAATGTCAGAAAAAAAGGTAAAAAGGCCTCAAAATTTCTGAAATTATTCACCTTGGGTAAATTTTTTTTTTAACCTGGCATTTTAACAGGGGTACCCAATTCATATGAAAAATGCATATTCCCATAAGTAATCCATATTCCCATATTGCCATGATAGGCAGGTAATAACAAAAAAGCAGCTCTTTGTTGGTGTTTTTTTTTTCTTTTAATAATTGTTCATTTACAGAGATCAGAGGTTACATTATCAAGTTTTAATGACTGAAAATTAATTAAATTGTTCATTTGCATTTAACTTTGTTGATCCTTTTGTTGTGTTTATTTTTATTTGACTGTTTTGTTTTTTGTTTATGCTTTTACATGAATCCTACATTGAAAATGTTGTTTTGTAAAACTGATAAAGGTAATTGTTATAGGTTGCAAATATTTGAATTTCTAAATGTTCAGTGCATTTTCTATAACTTTATTATAATATAGGTAAGACCATACCACATTCTTAGCTGTGAAAATCATGTCACAGACTGTGAAATTAACTTTTTCCCCTTGAAATAGATAATTTACTCTGATATGCATTGAAATTTCTATATTTCAATAGTTTCTACCTTAATTACAGGTCCTGAAAATAGTATTCAAAGGTTATTTGACACCTTGTAGCCATGCAAGGTGTAATATTAAACAAGGGGTATCAAACTAATGCACTATTTTTCCTGCTTGAGTGAGCTGTGTCCTTGAGCGGGTTCTTCCCCCATAAGTAATGAGCATTGGGATTTTTTGTACAAATCAAATGATTCAGTTCCATGTACTTGGAAGAATTCTTTCTTTCTTTTTCTTTTTTTTCTATGTGTGTACACAGACTTGCTGTAAAGTGCATTGGGTTTGACAAAGGCACTGGATGAATTAAAGTAAGAAAAAGATGTTTGCTGGGTTTAAGGCTACAATCAGTTATGTGCATTCCAAACAATGTTACATTAAACAACTGTAAGGACATCTACCACTCTTCTTTTTAAAAATGTGAAGTCTGTGATATTTAAAACACTAGGTCCAAAAAGTTATGTGAATTCAGTTTGGGTCTAAATATTGGACACTGTATGGCTTTATAGAGGCATCCACTTACACTGAATTGTTTGTAGCTATTCTGTATGCTGTTGGCGGATATGATGGAGCGACCCGTCAGTGTTTGAGTACTGTGGAGGCATACAGTCCAAACACTAATGAGTGGACCTACATTTCGGAGATGGGCACACGGCGCAGTGGAGCAGGTTTCTTACACAAGCACCAAGATATAAACAAGCACTGTTGTTAAATGAGCATCTGTTTTAAATCTGTATTCTGTGTTGACAGGAGTGGGTGTGCTGAAAGGTCTGCTGTATGCAGTGGGTGGACATGATGGCCCATTGGTCAGAAAGAGCTGTGAGGTGTACGACCCTTCCTCCAATACCTGGAAACAGGTGGCTGATATGAACATGTGCCGACGGAATGCAGGTAAACTACAGAAACATTTAAAGAAGGTTTGAAAACAATGTTTTCATTAGCCCAGCAAGTGCTGAAATAACAGTTGGTCTTTCCTAAAAGTAGATTTTACAGGATTCCCCCGAGGCCTTAAAAAGTCTTAGAAATGGCCAGATATCCATCCAAGGTCTTAAATTAAATTTATTAAAGTCTTAAATTTTTACTTTTAAATCTGAGAAGCGTAGTCTAATCAGAAGTTAGTTCTGCTAACATTTGCTAACGTCTACTAAATGCCTCAGTGTAAATGTATTTCAGTTTTCTGTGTTTTTATGGGGGGGCTACCGGTGTGGGAACTACAAATCCCATGATAACTGCATGCTAACACGCCCTTTGGCTAACACTCTTTGCAACTTTCATTGCTATATTTAGCGAGTTTTCAGACTTTTTTCCCCAAAAAAGTGACTAGCAACAAAACTAGTGACTTTTCCCAGTGTTATTGGATGTGGTGTTATGTTTGTGCCACAATTCTGAGCACATGTACAGATGTGTTGAGTGAGCAAGAAGATTTTTGCATGCACGTGAATACAATACAAATCTCTCCTGCATGCTCAACCTTTCTTTCTTGCAAGCTTGCGCAACTCAAAACCCTTGAAACTGAGATTGGTGATAAAAAAGAACTCTATGTATGTAACTATTTTGATTATCTGTTCTAATATTAAATGAAATTAATCATTTTCTATAAGTGAATTAATAAAAATAAAATGTTTTGAGAATATTTGGGATCATTAGAATGTTTCTGGCAATTTGTCAAGTTGGTCTTAAATTTAACATAGAATGGTCTTAAAAGGTCTTAATAAAGTCTTAAATTTAACTCACTGAAACTTGCAAGAACCCTTATTTTAAGAATGAGCTTGATCACAGTATATTGAATGGTAACACCTGTGTCATTATATGCTTCAATCAATTCTTATATGTCTCTAGGTGTGTGTGCAGTCAGTAATCTGCTGTATGTTATTGGAGGTGATGACGGCTCCTGTAATCTAGCATCAGTGGAGTTCTATAATCCCAGCACTGATAAATGGACCATACTACCTACCTGCATGAGTACTGGGCGCAGCTATGCAGGTCAGAGAGGGGGAATTTTATGGTTATTATGGTTTAATGGTTCTCACTAGGTTAAAAAATGTACACTTTCCTTTTAGTCAAGATTTAAGTCTGAAATCCGAAGTTTGATTCTTTAGATCATTACTGGAGTTTCAATGCTATGTAGCTACCAAACCTTCTGTATACAAAACATAAAACTTTTTTTTTGCTTTGTAATGATATCTAAAGATTTTTAGTGGTATGGTATCGTGTGTTTTTTTTTTTTCTTTTGACATTGTCTCTGGTTCAGGAGTGACTCCAAAGGAAGTATTCTAATAATCTGATTCTGGATTTTAATTAATTTATTTTTTTAGCTATATGCCATACTGATCAACATTAAAACAAAACAAAAGGCTTAAAATATGTCACTTTACATGCAATGAATATATATTTAGGTTTTTCAATTAAATTATAAACAACAATGAACATTTTTTACAATTTTCAAATTTTTTTATTTGGGAGTATACGTTTTCATTGCTCATTAGCTACATTAGATGCATAGCTCCACTGCAAATGTAAAGAATCCAACTTCAGACACCAAACATGTCTTGCCTGATTACATCTGGTATTTGGGTGATTGTGTAAATTATACTTTATGTGAATTATACTTCACATGTTAATAGTAACAGCCCCACCTAGTGTCCATTTAAAAAAAAAATTACAACAGTATTTTTGTGCCACCATTATTAGTGTTTTGTTGCCATGTCTTCTTGCCTTTGATGCTGTGTGCAGGTGTGACGGTGATTGATAAACCTCTCTGAGCAGTTGGAGTTGAAACCTGTTGAAGTGGAAGCTGATAAGCTGATGTGATGCTGAAGAGTGGCTCACACTAAAGCTCTTGACGAGGCTGAAGCTTTGCCCTGAAGCTGCTTCACCACAGAGATAATGGCCTGAAGAACCCTACTCTCTCTCTCTCTCTCTCTCTCTCTCTCTCGCTCTCTCTCTCTCTCTCTCCCCCCCCTCCTTTTTTGAGAGTAGTCAACAGAATGACGAAGATTATTGCACTTTGCAGTGAAGTACTAACCAAGCAGAATGGTTCGAACCCTGAAGCACAGCTGGTTAAACTTGTGAGATCAGACTTGTGCATCAGGTCTGATCGTGGAGGGGGGGGGGGGGGTTGTGGTGGTGGACCTGTGGATGGGAAAGAACCTCTTGGTGAACTTTTTTTGATTTGCTCATATCAGATAAAGGCATTGTGATGAAATGGACCAGCACTTCCTTGCCTTTATGAAGCTCTTGCAGCTTGCAAGGTCACTGGACCGAATAAAAGTTTTTATGAAGAATGATGGACTTGTTCTGGAGCAGTCCCTGTTTTAAATGCTCGAAGCAAGTGCTGTTTGCCTCCAAAAGACTGCAGCCTCTTGTGAAAGAAGTGAACTCCTCGGAGACTTGCACATTTCTCGGGTTTGTTTGCCAACCTACGTATGAAGAGTCTTAATGCTGAATATTTGCAAATGTTTGATTTCTTATGGAATATGTCTTTTAATTGTGATCCAGTTGCGTGTGAATTGCAGTTATTGATATATTCGTGATGCACTGATCTATCACTGCGTGTGTATGGGCATGTGCAATGCTGCGGACTGCTGCTGGCTGCTTGGAAATGGAAGCGCTTTGCATGGATCTTGGTTCTTGTGTTTTTTTCATGTGTGTGTGTGTGTGTGTGTGTGTGTGTGTCTGTACTGTTTTTAAACTACTGCTGTGGTCCTTTCAGTTAAGAATGTGATGCACTCTCTCTCTGCCAACTCTTCTGAACACTGACCAAATGTGTGGACAGAGCTCTCTTTTGTGCAAAATATTCTTTTTTTCTTCTTTGCTCTTTCTTTTTTCTCTACCTCTTAACTGTCTAATCTCAATTCTATATCCTCTCCTAGCTCTAGTATTTATTGTTAGTCATATTATAATACTGAATATTATAACTAACTATTCCTAAGTGTTGGTCAAGAGGAATGCTGTGTACTTGAAATGTTTCATAACTTGTTTTATATCATAAATAAACATGCTTCTTGTATTTAAATTAAACCTTTATGTGTTAATATATTTAAGACAAAAAACAGACCAACAAAATTATTATATTTACAGTGCATCAAAAAACTTAAATACTATCACAAAGTTTGTGCTCATAATTTAATTGTAAACTCATATTTTATATTCATTACATGTAAAGTGACAATTTCAATCCATTTTTTACTGTTGATCAGTAAGACTTCTAGCTCATAAAAATCAGAAACTCTGAATCTCAGATTATTAGAATATTTCATTTGGAGTTTTGAGTAAATTACTGTTCAAACAGTATCAACATTTAAACAAGAAAGTCTTGGAATATGTCACTTTACGTGTAATAAACATAACATCCATCTGTCTATTATCCACTTAAACCTGGTCAGGGTCACGGTGAGTCCCCTGGGTGCAAGGCAAGGCATTCCACCATCTAAGCTAAAGCCAGGACAAGCTGCCAATCCATTGCTGATGAAATTAAAATATTACAGTTTAACTTTTTGAATTTAATTATGTACACAAATGTACTTTCACAATTTTCACACCAGAAGTCAGAAAAAAATTCAACCCCCTGACCTTTAAAGGAATTATGGTTATGTGTATAGAATGGAATAAAGTTATGCAACAATCTCAGTAAATAAAGTATGTTAATTGATGCATACAAGCATACAAGATGACGTGTACTGTTATTCAACCATGAAGTCCTTGCTGGTTAAAAGATCTTTTTACTTTTGACATTGACACATTGGTACCATCCTTGTTCAGATCATCTTGTAATTATTTTATAGTTGCTTGTTTGGTTTTTTTTTTTTCTTCATTGTTCTAATGATATGACTAAAGCTTCTTTGCAAAACTTTGGACTTTGTCCAACAGCCAAGACATGTTTGTTGTCATGAGATAAGTTTTGAACTTTTGTACAATGCTTCCAACAGTATCTGTAGGAATGTTCAAGTTTTTCTTCATATTCCTATAACCATTGCCTTTTTGGTGCAATGAAATGATCTCCTGTTTTAGCTTTCGTGACCACTCCATGGACCACACCACTCCACTCCATATAACACATCCCTGAGTGGTAGACACATCACAAGCAAATTAAGGGTTGTTACTGAGTTATCAATGGGTTAGTCAGATTTTAAACCCCAACTTCATCTGAAACAGACTAACATTAATTTTTATTGTTCTTGTGCTGTATCATTCAATTTGAGTAAACACTGTATTTATAAAAGACTGTTATTTATATATTTTGAACATTATTAGTATTCTACTAATGCATTTCCAAAATTTGTGAAAAAGTTAGTGTTTATAATTTAATTAAAGTTTAATTAAAGAATGTTATATTCATCACACATAAAATGACATTTTTTTAAATGTTGATACTGTTTGAATAATAATTTACTCAAACTCAAAATTAAATATTCTACTAATTTGAGATTCTGGGTTTCTGATTTTATGAGTTATAAACCAAACTGATCAACAGTAAACAAACTTGAAAGGTCAATTTCTTTTGTAAAATGTCTGAATTTAATTATGAACAACAATCACTATATTCTATTTTTCATGTAGCACTGTATTAAAATATTTTTGCAGGTATATTGGGTTGATCCCTCCACTCTCCCCTCCACTTCACCACTCCATCGTCCGCTTCTCCAAGCTTTTCCGCACCTCGCTTCGGATTGGCTGCCCCCTTGGATACTCCCGTCTCACTATCATCACTCCATACCGTCAGCCAATCAGCACGTGGTTGTTCCGCGGAAACGTCATCGTCGTCTTGTCTCGGCCAATGGCTGTAACCGAAGTCAGTCTACATTAAAGACAGTCGAGTTCGTGCAGAAATTCTTCTCAGAGGTAAGAGCTTGGCTTTCATTCTGTATTTATTTTATTACTACAGACAGCTGTAATGCCGTGCTGAGCCCTTCCAGTTCGTATTAAATTAACAACTGCTGTTAAATTGTAAGTAACAATAAGAGCTGTTACAGGATATTTCGCTGTACTTCCCTTTAGTTTTTATATGTGTATTTTTGCTTTTTTATAGTTGGAAAACTAGGGTACATAAATGTCTCCTTACTCAAGCTTTCTGCAGGTATCAACGAGATAAAGACCATTATTAGCTATGTTAATTCGGTTTAAGCATTTCAATATTAGCACAATTGCGGCCAATTGAATCAAAATAAAAATTATTTTATCATATATACAGATATGCGACAGAATTTACTAGCCATGTAAAGTGACATTAGGTTAGTTTACTCTAGCTGTACGCATGCTCAGTGCAGATCAGGTAGCAGTGCTGCTGGAGTCTCCACTTTTCCACTGGATGAACGTAAACAAGGAAGGTACCACTAACTGCACGCTAACAATGTGTCAAAACTGTACCTTGCTGTGTATAATGAATGTAAATGTAAAGTATAAGTACAGTAATATAAATGTAGCGAAATGAGACAACAGTGAAGTTGTGTAAAAACTGCCTGACCTGCGGCTTAAGTTCTTATTAATTTACCCGTCCCATCTTAAAAAGTGCAGCAGGGACATTCAGGCAATGATCTATATTACTGGATAGGACACACGTGACTTTTGAACGCGCCGGCATGGAGCCTCCATGTTGTGTGGAAGCAGGGCAAGATCGGAA
>BRDA01019998.1:0-10397 GCA_036984385.1 Crenuchus spilurus
GCCTTGTTGGTACGATAGGGTCACAGATCATTTTCTTGAAAAGGAATGGAGGGTAGAATTTACGTATAAATAAACCGACACATTTTATGATGTAGGCCGGAATTGAGCTTCTCCTCCTTGAAAGACCAGCATCCGCCACTGGAATCTATATAGTATATATGGTCCCCAAAATGGTACTGCTGTAGTTACAATGTCATCAAGCATGTTATAAATGAGGAACTAATTTTTGGTGCTATATTGATCCATTTCGAAAATGTTTCAATATAACAGCAGCTACAGCACATTCCTCACCAATCTGAAGAACCCTTTCATCATGGAAAGAACCCTTTATCTACATGAATGGTTTTCTTTTTAGCTTTCATGGTTCTATATAGAACCATTTTCTTTACTAAGGACCCCTTGAAAACCCCTCTTTTTAAGTGTATAGAACCGTGAACACTCACAGATTCCACAGGGTTCATCTCCTCTGTAATATACGCTACACATTTGGTTTCTTTTGGGATCGTTCCACTTTGCCTTGTATTTCTTGAGAATACTGTATCAGCAGTAGTGCATTTGTTTCCTCCATGAACTCTCATTCTTACTTATTGCTGCTGTCTCTGCTCTGGCTCATGGGAAAACAACTTTACCTGGTGATACCACGGCCCTGCCATTTGGCTGCCAGCATCACAGGTTTGTTGGTTGCAGACAAGCAGGCCTGAATGATGACCATTTCCCAAATGAGGACCTTTTATATGACAGAAAAGTGCAGAACCAAGATTTTGGCACCGGCACCACAACAGTGGAAATGAGGCACTGCAGTCTTTCTCCCAGCTCTCTTAGTGTGGGTTCATTCACTGCACTTCTTCAGGAATATCAGCTCTTAAAGCACACATTAATGTCCATTCAGCACCACGCAGTGCAAGCTGGGATTGATTTTGTTTCATTCAAGAGAACATCAAACTGCTTCATTCATGAAGTGCTGTGTGTGTTTCACCCAGTTCTTCGATGCTCTCTCTGTGTTAAACTGTGTGTGTGTGTGTGTGTGTGTGTGTGTGTGTGTGTGTGTGTGTGTTGCGTAATGGAGATAATTGGAATATGCTGTTCTGTGCATGTTACATGTGTGTTACATAGATGTTCTTAGTTGTGCTTTAGCCTGTGTATCTACCCCCTGTGTGTGTGTGTGCATGTGTGTGTGTGTGTGTGTCAGTTTGGGGGTAATTGGTCAGTATTGTTGTGGCTAAGGCTGATCTGCTGTATGTCAGAGTGAAGCTCCATATCCTGCCATTACTGATAATATAGCATTGTTGAGTGATCACTCAGAAACGAGTGGATAATGGTAGAATCTGTCCACTTCTCTCTCAGCTCTGAGAAAAGAGATATCTGTAAGCAACACATAATTGATGGGAATATGAGTGTATGTGTTACATGTGTGTTATCAGTCTATTTTTGTATATTTGTTCTGAAAAGTCTAGATTTGTTAAACTCCATAGTCAACCGCATACAATTCAGTTTCATTTTGTGTGCTGGGTTGGGACACTTAAAAGATGTTTTGAAGATGTTTGAGAAGTGTCTCAGGTGT
Source organism: Crenuchus spilurus (assembly GCA_036984385.1). NCBI lineage: Eukaryota > Metazoa > Chordata > Actinopteri > Characiformes > Crenuchidae > Crenuchus > Crenuchus spilurus. The sequence goes on from BRDA01019998.1 coordinate 1,562, forward strand.
TATTTTGTCCCATTCTTCCTCCAAACACATTTTAATGTGTGCAACAGTACAGGGTTGTTGTTTTATTTCAAAATTCTCCACACATTCACCAGTCCAGTACCTGTACTCTCTTCTTCTGCAGCCATGTTATTGTAATATGTGCAGAATGCGGTCTTGTTTAAAAATGCACTTCAGGAAAATATGTCATCTTAAAATAAGGTGCCTTTCAGAAGTGTCTGTGATATTTGCCAAGAGCACTGAAAACAACCCCATATCATCACTGATGTCTCTGAGCCCAGAGAAGTCAACATCATTTCTGGACATGGTTAACACAAAGCCTCTTTTGTGCACAGTAAAGTTTTAAGTAGAATTTGTGAATGTATCTCTTTACTGTAGTGCTTTGACAAAAGTTTGTCAAATTAATCCATCACCCATGTGGTTATATCAGCTATAAATGAATTATGGTTCTTCATGCAGCGCTGTCTGAGGGATCAGAGATCAGAGGTGTTCAGCTTAGGCTTGTGCTCTTGCTGTTTTGAAATTCCTCCAGATTCCTTGAATTATTTAGTAAAATTATGCACTGTAGAGGCAGAAACATGCAAATCCCTTGCAATCTTTCTTTGAGGAACACTATTTTTAAACATTTTCTCAGGGATTTGTTGACAAACTGATTTTTGCTCCTTTTGTGGATACTGCTTTGAACCAAATTATAATTACATTCACTTAGGGCCCCGAGTGGCTCAGCAGGCTAAGACGCCGACACTATGAGGATCGCAAGTTTGAATGCATCAACAGCCAGGACCCAAGAGAGCAAAAATTGTCAGTGCTCTCTATAGGCAGGTAGATGGCGCTCTCTCTACATCTCTCACACTACAACGTCTGGTGGCTCAGGTGTCTCCTGATTGATCCCTCAGAGCTGGGGATTCTGCGCTTTCCTTCAAGCGTGTTGGCTCCCCAGTGACGGTGTATCAGCGGTAAGAGGTGGTGGCCGCATCACACGCAATGGAGGAGGCCTGTGCTTGTCTTCACCCTCCTAGAGTCAGGGTAACTGCAAAAGTGATGGGGAGAGTCCTAATGGATGGGATGGGCTAACTGGCTACTACTACATTGGGAAGGATAAGTTTGCAAAAACATTATTTAAAAAAAAGACTAAAATAAAATAATTACATTCACCTGTTTGAAGTCATAATTATTCCGTTTTTTACCTCATTACTAGTCCTAAAAACTATTCCAACAAAATTGAATGTAGTTGACTAAGTATGAAATCTTGGGTTCAAACTAATGTCTGCAGTAAGTTAAAAGTCAAAGTAAATGTAAGTAAACAGTGTTTGTAATTCACGTTCCCTTACTGTTGTGACTTTTTGTGATCTGTTGTATACAGTATATTACGGTTTTTCAATAGATGACGTTAACAACATCTGTTGCCAGTAAACAGAATAAATATAAGAATGCTCTGAATGGTGGTAAGAACAGCACTATAAGTGAGTGTCTGGGGTTGCAGAAAATCACTGTAGAGCTGTGTTTTCAGCTGCTGTCATCTCTTTTTCTTGAAATAACTGCTCGGCTGTATGAATGTGTCTGAAATTCAAATGTAAAATATGTGTACTTTTCTGTTGAGACGTGTATACTCAAAACTGCACTTAAGCATTTAGTCTTACTGCTGCTGGAGAAGAAAACCTTCCTCTGAGAAATTGCCAGAATACCCTGAAAAGTGAAATATGGAAAAATATGATAATGGTTCTGGGAATATAATGACATTCATAAATGTGGTCAGAAAGAAGAATACGAGTTCTTGTCATTTCATGAGTGTAAGGAAGTGTTGCTGAGTCATATATACTGTAGGTAATGCACTATTAGTGTGAAAAGAGAGTGTACACAAATGCAAAGGCCGTTTTCTACATGGTGCCATAAGGAAATGTAAGTCTTCAGTTTGGAACATTAAACAGAAGAACAGATAGAAAAAAAAAACGTATTAAAGCAGTAGGCCCATGCAGTAAAGACAATACATGTTTGGTGTCTAAGGTTTGCTACTTTTGGATTGTCTGGGAGCTACCAGGCTAATGTAGCTATCTAGTAATAGAATGCACCGTAATAAATGATAGTGATCATATTAAATATTTCTAATTCTGCCATAATTCTCAGGAACAATAGTGAGAGAATAATTGTATTTTAATTCACATTAGGATGTACAATACAAGGTCATGATGAACCATAATATATATATATTTATTTATTTATTTATTTATTTATAGGACGCTGTCAGGCCTCGTACCCGCCGTGCAACATCTCAAGACACTGGGACAGTTACACGCATTCTCAACCAATCACAGGAGAGAGCAAGGTCCCTGTCTCCTGAGTAATGAATGAGATCAGCTGTGCCTCATCAAAAAGCTCTATTTAAACTTGCAACAAACTCTCAATCTTCACGAAGTATTGACACTAAGTTTATCTTATGCCTTTTATTATTTTTCTGCTATTCTTGTGTACGACCTATTTTTCACCTTCAGACCTTTGCCCGGTTTTTGTATTGGTGTTCGATATCTTTGCCTTCCATGTTAGACCTCTCAACTCAATAAACATACACAATGTTTTTCAATCCACATGTGTCTGCCTTTCCATCATACCGAACGAATCACAGACGCGATTGTAGCCTCCTTTGAGCTGAAGGTGACAGTGGCATGGAAAAACTCCCTAAGAGTAGGAGGAAGAAACCTTGAGAGGATTCGAGTCTCAAGTAGGGTTCAGCCAGATACTCGTCTGAAACGAGTAGGGATAAAGCATTTTTGACGAGGACAAGCATGATACGAGTAAAACTCATCAAAGTCCATGCTTGGGCTGAAGGAAAATCCTCATTGGGTAACTGACTGTCTTCACAATCTGTGACTGGCCAGTCACACAGAGCGCCCGCCCCTCGCTACACAGACACATCTCTGCAGCCAGAGCTGAACACAGACACACACACACACACACACACACACACTTTAATCAACATTGTTTAACTTTGTGTGGAAAAAAAATGCCAAGAACGTTAGGTAGTAAAAATAAATAAATAATTGAAAGGGGAAAAAAAATCATAAAATAAAAAAAAAATAAAGGAAGTTGTGTTGACTATGACAACTCTTGTTCATGCATACTTAGTAGTTCATAATTTCCTACTGTATTATTTGTATTTATTCATGCACTTAAAAATATTCATGTTCTGAGTTTATAAAAAAACTTGTTCTGTAAATTGTTGTTACTTTTGTGATCAAAAACACTGAAAATAATGTACAGATTTAAGCCACGCCCACTTCCGGCTAAACCACGCCCACTTCCGGTTTAGGCCCCGCCCACTCCGAGTACATATGGATGCAGATAATTTAGATGGTTGAACAGATACACATACAGATACAGATAGTGGTGTACTCGCTCATCCCTAGTCTCAAGAACAGAAACACATCCTCCTTGAACTGATTAAGATTAAAAATATTAGCAGAGAGATTAGTTAAGTATTAAAGTCTTTGGCGTAGGCCCCAGCCCGCATTCAGACACAAATACTGCTGGACAGGGGGACGGAAGAGGCAGAACCACCCTCTTGGGCAACAGGACCGGGACCATCCTGGTGGTGGTTTGGAGGAAGGAGGATGATGTTGATGTGTTGGCACCTGAAATCGATAGAGCAGAAACCAGATGCTTTGAGTTAGAGTAGTATCTTGTGATTGCCCAGGATGCCCAATGAATGATTGACATGGCATTGACTTGGTAAGAACTGATCAGTGCCAAAGCATGAAGATTTTATTGCAGAACTTTTGCTTCTGCTTCCATTTCTGGTCTATTCAACTTCGATAACCCCACACCTGCTTTTACTCCCTGAGTTACCTCATGTCTTGAAATGCTGTTTGTGGTAATGCTGTAGACTTGACCCGTATTTATTTCTGGTGGAGTTGTAAACAGCAGTTTCTCTAAAACTAGGTGAGCATGTGGTAAAAGTATTATGAACAATTCCAATTATTTGTTCAGGTAACAATTTTAACAATTTTATAGACTTATTTTAGGCTGTTTTTTAAAATTGTACCATACTATGAGGCTCAGGTTTATTTAAACAATTCATGTTTAAAAAATGGACAATTATCACATAGGTACAGGTTTGTTTTGAAGTATGTCGGGTGGCATGGGCTGAGGTCTTGGGTTCAAGTCCTCATTTGGGTGAAATTTCCATGTTCTCCTGGTGTCTGTTTGGGTTCCTCTGGGGTCTCTGGTTTCCTCCTAGAGTTTCAAAACATGGATATCAGGTGAATTGGCTACTTTAAATGACCCTGGTGTGTGTGAATGAATGTGTGCCCAGATATGGTTTGGCACTCTGTCCTTGGTGATCCCCCCTAGTGCTCGATGCAGTCCTCCAAGTGGATGGTCACTTCTGGTTGAGGGAAAATTTGTATTTGATACACTGCTGAGTTTGCAAGTTTTCCCACCTACAAAAACTGGAGGTCTGTAATTTTTATCTTAGGTACACTTCAACTGTGAGAGACAGAATCTGGTATATTTATCTCCATCATCCAACATGCAAATGAGTGTTTCTATCTAAACATTTAAAACTGAATGACCAGTTTTAGGAGATTGTTGTCATGTTGACATCTTACAGGTCATCTAAGGCTTCTATAATAACTTCACTGACGTGACTAAAATCACCTGCGTCATTCGTCGTAGGTATTAAGAGGCATCTTACATCTCTGCTGAGACGATGGAAGCATCTTATAGGTATTTCTGCTGGGAGGCCATGCACTGCGTCTCTGTGGTAGAAATGCACTTAAAGATGAATGAAAGAAGAGGCCAAAGAAGAAATTATCTCAAACCCTTTTCAGCCACTTTTGTGCATATCTCAGCATGCACAGCACATGTACTGAATTTAATCTCTGCAGTCAAAAGCATAGAGAGGAGCGTTTATTTGAGGACATGATAGACTTTACTGAAAGACTTTAATTTATGTAGCCAGGCTCGTTAAAGAATTACAGAGAAATTACTGCTTATTATAACTGTTAGTGTAATACTGGTGTCTAGTGTAAATATCACTGTTTACTGTGTATAATTCACAATGATAGTCTTGTTGTATTAAGTAGTGTAGACTACACACCTAAGACTTTCACTCACCTTCATACACATGTAATGTGAAGTGATAATAAAAAGTTTGACTGATTGAGTAATTAATAGATTGTTACAGAAACAATCTTCAGTGTCTCCAGAGTTTAACTTTTATCAAGAATGTTGATGTGAACTTTTAAAATGAATGGGTATAACATGGCTGTACCAATGTATAATTTAATTTTAACCCCCTGGATTCTGATGTAGTCTGACATTCCTTCACTTTTTCACAAATTACACTCATCTAAAATTATTTTTCTCAGAGTGTTACACAGGCTTTTGTTCAGCACAAACTCAGCAACAACAGTGTCAAAACAGTAAAAGTGTCATAAAATCTATATTCTGATTATAATCTGCTCTAAACTTAGACTTTCCAAAAACCTGTTTTCAGATGTGCTGATATATTGTGAAAAAACACTCTAAACATTTCTAGTCAAGACTTTTGAGCTCTGAACTGAATAAACAGAGGTGTTGGCTGCACACAGGTTTTAGACATTGTATGTGGTTTTATTTCTAAAGCTTAACTAATGTGAGGTGACACTCTGTTTTCCTCAGCCACTAAGCCTACATTGAACATTTATGAGATGAGTGTGAGGTGAGAAGTCAGAAGTCTTTAGTTCAGGATCACCTCAGGGGAGAGGTCTTTGCTGAATCAACATTCCACAGATTCCAGGCCACTAGAACCCACCAATGGAATGTTCACAATTACCATGTCATTATCATATGAATGACAGAGATTGTTTTTTGGTGGGAATATACAGGGGTTAGACAATGAAACTGAAACTGAAACACGTGGCTTTAGACCACAATAATTTATTAGTATGATTTAGGGCCTCCTTTTGCGGCCAATACAGGGTCAGTTCGTCTTGTGGATTAACATATACAAGTCCTGCACAGTGGTCAGAGGGATTTTAAGCCATTCTTCTTGCAGGATAGTGGTCAGGTCACTACGTGATGCTGGTGGAGGAAACCATTTCCTGACTCGCTCCTCCAAAACACCCCAAAGTGGCTCAATAATATTTAGACACAAAGACTTGCTGTCTTGGTCACAGATGCGCCAGCAAGACGTGCAGCAACAATTTGTCCTCTTTTGAACTCTGGTATGTCACCATAATGTTGTGTGCATTGTAATATACTATATAACTGTGCTCTTACCTGCTAACTGAACCTTCACACTCTGCTCTTACTGGTGCAATGTGACATTAATGAAGATTGGCCACCAGACTGGTCCAGTTTAGCCATGAAACCTCCCACACTAACATGACAGCTGTTTCAGTGTCTAACCCCTGTATATATATATATATATATATATGTGTGTGTGTGTGTGTGTGTGTGTGTGTGTGAGTGTGAAAAGTAGACCGTTTAAGGTTTGCAGAGTATGTTTCATTTTGTTTTTAAGATAAAATCTCAGAGTTTTATAAATGTTTTTGCAGAATTACAGTTGTCTTCATGCAGGCAGGTCCGCTGACTCCAAAGGGGTCAAGTTCAGGCTCCCAAACAGTTTCACAGTGGCAAGCATGGGCCTGCAGAGCCATACCTCCACCAGAATTGGCCTACATTACACAACTTTACTTTAAACAACACTACATAAGCAACACTACATTGAGCCTTTACAATGAGTTCACTAAAAATGTTATTGCTCCTAAAATTCCTTTGGAGAAATTGCATGAGCCAAAACTCAGACAACGTACCTACCTCTGAATGGTGAGATTGTTAGTGCTGCTCTGAATCACATGCCTCTACGCACACACTTCCAGATAATTGCTAGATCTGTATCAGTGTGACATCACACTGTGAGATGTTAATGCTTACAATAAATAACAGAGATGATTGCAGCCACACAAACCTGCAATCTTTACGACAAAAGAGTCAAACCTGCGGCACTCAACGCACATGCAGAGGATATATTTAGACAAGAATACCTGATTTTTAAACATATTTGTCTCCTGGGACTGTTTTACATACTCTCCTCCAACAGGACAGAAGAATAAGAAAAGAACTCTCAGCAGTTTAAACATTGCTGTGAGGATTTGATTGTTTTCAGCCATGAGAGCATTGCTAAGTCCAGATACTGATGTTCTGTATCACGCCAACTCATCCTCTGGACTTTATCAGTACAGAGACCTCCACAGCCCCACCCTGGAGGCTTTATACTCCTCTAGCTGATGCCTGGCATTGGGCACAGTGGTCTTAGGCCCCTGTGTGGTTGCTCCAGAGCATCTCATCCTATGCTTTTCTATGCAAGCTGAACACTTAGAGGTCTTTAAAGGTCTGTCTGCACACTGCACATTTATTGTATGGTAAAGAATGTGAACGTAAACATGTACCTTGACATCAGTGACCTCCACCACAGAATCTGAAACTGTTATGGCCCAAAGCAGAAAGAAAATGCTTTTATTCTCAGATCTCGACAAAGACAAGGCCCCTCTTCAGGCCTCTGAAGCTGCGACAATCAAAAAGGAGGGGTAAGAATGAAAGAAAAGCTTCTCAAAAGAGAATGATTTGAATCTAATGCATCTTTTTATGAGACACAATAGCCTGCAGACACACAAGAGATTTCAGAGAGTTTCACACTCTACTGTTGATCTCAATCCACAATGCACATTTGCATATTCAGCTGCTGCCCCTCCCCTTCTGTTTTACTTGCATCACTACTTTTGAAAAGAGTTGTTATTTTTCTTCTCTAAAGAGAGAGGAACACTTTAAAAAGACGCGTCCTCAAGAGGCTGAGGAGAAAACATACACATCTCTTTGTGAAACCCACCTGTTTCGTTTGTGTAAGACAAATGATTCACAAGCCTTTAAATGCAGCTCAGTAGTAACTTCTCACAAGAATAAAACAACTTGGTCACAAATCTGAATAAATTAGCATATCAACACGGCGCTGCCTTTAACTCCCCCTGCAGCAGATTTAAAGCCTTAATTATTTGTACACTCATCAACTGTTTATGAATATGGAGAGGGTGTTGTTGGGGGAAGCCAGTGCGTCATATGAGAGGAGGGGGGGACGCGACTGAACGAGAGAGAGAGAGAGAGAGAGAGAGAGACATAAAGAGACAGAAAGAGAGAGAGGGAGTGAGAGAGAGAGAGAGAGAGAGAGAGAGAGAGAGAGAGAGAGAGAAATACAGAAAGAGAGGGAGTGATTGAGAGTGAGAGAGAGAGAAAGAGACAGAGAGAGAGAGAGAGAGACAGAGAGAGAGAGACAGAGAGAGAGACAGAGAGAGAGAGACAGAGAGAGAGAGACAGAGAGAGAGACAGAGAGAGAAAGATACAGAAAGAGAAAGATACAGAAAGAGAAAGATACAGAAAGAGAGAGAGGGAGTGATTGAGAGTGAGAGAGAGAGAGAAAGAGAAAGAGAGAGAGAGGAAGAGAAGGGGAACAATTGAGAGAGTGAAGAAGGGAGAAATTGGGAGTGATTGAGAAAGAGAGAAAGAGAGACAAAGAGACAGAAAGAGAGAGAGAGACAGAAAGAGACAGAAAGAGAGAGAGGGAGTGATTGAGAGAGAGAGAGAGGAAGAGAAGGGGAACAATTGAGAGAGTGAAGAAGGGAGAAATTGGGAGTGATTGAGAGAGAGAGAGAAAGAGAGACAAAGAGACAGACAGAGAGAGAGAGACAGACAGAGAGAGAGAGAGACAGAAAGAGACAGAAAGAGAGAGAGGGAGTGATTGAGAGTGAGAGAGAGAGAGAAAGAGAAAGAGAGAGAGAGGAAGAGAAGGGGAACAATTGAGAGAGTGAAG
>BRDA01020002.1:0-63294 GCA_036984385.1 Crenuchus spilurus
TAAAATATGGAAATTTCCCATCTCCACATCATTGCATTCAGTTTTTATTCACAATTTGTTTAGTGTCCCAACTTTTTTGGAATCCGGTTTGTACATTATCTGTATTTTTTTAATATAAAACTAGAGAGACACCAATAGCTGAAAACAAATTCCTTGTATGTATCAACATACTTGGCCAATAAAACCGATTCTGATTTTGATAAAAGTTGGGCAATAGAAAACAGAAAAGTTTAGACACACTTTGAACCACAAAAATGTACACTTCTTTATTCTTTATGCTATCATATATCCTTTGTGACATTTAAAGTACTGTATACTGAGCTGATGATGTAATAGTTTAAGTAAGAAACCATAAGCTATAAGTTTTGTTTCATGTTTGCGAGTACGACAGCAGAGAACCTGCCGCAGACCTGGGGAAACATAGTTGTTTTGAGCAGAGAACATTTCACAACACTTCCCATTGTGGAGAAGAAGAGCGGGGTCGATGTGTGTTACTCAATACTTCCAACTTCCCTCTCCTTCAAAGTTGGTCTAGTTTTCTGTTGCCCAACTTTCACAAGCAGTACTCGAGTACAGTTACTACACTGAGCTGACAAGCAGACATTTATAGCTCTAAAAAGCAACATCCACTACTAGAGACTATGTTTTTAGATACATCTTCCAGGGCATGAATGATAAGATAGAAGGAACTTACAGTGACGGTACTCAGAGTGCATACTCTTACCAAATATTACAGTGGGGAGAATTCATCATTTACTTATATGGGTGTACACAAATTCCACATTTTTTCTGAGTCAAAAATAATTTAATTTGTGTCAAAACCCATTGCTGTTAAATATTTGATACAGTGCTCTTCAGTGTAGTTTTAATGTAGGCTATATAGGACCAACAAAATCAGAATATGCCATAAATTGTAATACATAGTTTTAATGATATACTGCTTACTCCTCAAGTTGCCCCACACTGGGGGTCACTCCTTAACACACAGTATAAGCTAGCTCACAGGTGACCTGAGGTTACTTCAGTTTTCACTTTGGTGAAAAGGGGAAGCTGGGAAACCCATGTCTTAATCAGCAAGTCACCCTGACAGCGGCACAGTCCATCACCGCAGTGAAATAAGTTACCACTTTTTCACTTCTTCACTTAGTCTGGACTGGTCAAAGTAATGCTTCTAACATTAAACTATATGAACATTTCCAAACCCTTGTCCATCAGATGCTCTGGCACACAACTAATTTAGAGTGTGTGAACTGGGGGAGTTTTTCAGCAAGCTTCAGGAAAGTCCATCAAAACCACTCTCAAGTCATTAGTTTCATTTACATTGTTATTAAATTGATTTTCATTTGTACATCAAGTGTTGCATCTTCCTAAAGACCATCTGACTCACCTATTTCTGGCATGCAGCCTGAATGTGACACTTTAAAGTGGGACATCTTTTTTTTTTTTTTTTTTTATCAATCTTTTATTATGCAGAGCTTTCTGGTCAAAACAGTAGTCTGCAAATAATACTCACATCCTTCAAGTCTATTCATGTCCAGCACACATACAGCAGCATGTATAATATTCACTACAAATGCAGCAACATTTAAGCAACACTCAGCCAAATTCAGGGAAATGTAGCATATATTTATTTAGTCTTCAAAGTGATATCCATCTATCTTCTTAAGCAAAATAATCCAGCTCATGGGTAGAGTCAAACGACCTCTTCATTGGGCACTGGGCAGGACATTCCACAATTTTATCAAATGATATGCAAAAAAAAAAAAAAACAATTAATATAAACAAAAATTATATTAAATCATCAGGAAATATTCACACTATGTAAAATGCAGCTGTTGTTTGTTAAAACACACATGTTTATATATATATAACATTCCTGAACTATATATGTAAATTATACTGTGTGTATATAATTATTACTATTCTTTTTTTCATCCATTTTTCCATCCCTTAACCAGAACTCGTCCTATTGTAATATCCTGGTGAATAAGGAGTTAACACTGGCTCAGGGCCCGCCCCCATGTAAACACGTGGGTCATATCCGTGTCTCAGAACGGATCGTACTAGAGAACTCGGGGTTTTCCCGCTTATTCGCTCTGACGCCATCATCCAGGCCCCGCCCACATTCCAAAGCACCGCCCCGTTTTGTCCCCAAGCACAGTTTACCGGCAGCGGTGGGGTGTGTGTCCGGAATCGGGCCGTTGCGCAATGTCTCCTGCCAAACAAAAGCAGAGCATCCAAGCATTGCTCCTGCTGTCGAGTTAATCGCCTGGACTCCTCCACTGCAGGCCTACAGCCGAGAAACACATTCCACACATGGCTACTTCCGGTGGGCTTTATTCCTTGGAATATTTTACTGCTCTCATAACGTCTAAGTTACTGTTCAAGCCTCGAAAAACAGGGACCTTACCAACAGCATGTTTCAGTGTGTGGGTTGTCCACATTCCCAAAAATAGCTCGTAATAGGACTATTTTAAGACTATTTACAAGAATATGTTTTTGTGATAGTAGAGCTGTGGTAAGATTTGAATAAACAACAGGCTACATTAATGTAGATGCACAGTTTACACACATTAGCAAGTAGCATCAGTGCTGCCATATTTTTAGTCACGTGATCTCATGAGAATTTGCTATTTTCTCATATAAGTGAAAGTGAAAGCGACATATTGAAACACAGAGGAATTTGACATTCACTGTTAACTCATCTGTGCAGTGAAACACACACACACACTAGTGAACACATACTAGGAGGCAATGAGCACATATGTGAAGCAGTGGGCAGGCCTATCCATGGCGCCCGGGGAGCAGTTGGGGATTAGGTGCCTTGCTCAAGGCCAAGAGCACTTCAGTAATGTCCTGTCAGTTCAGTAATATTATGTACTTATATAGTAAATTTTACTACCAGTACTCTCAGACTAAAGATCAGGTGAACTATTCTATACATTTATGTCTTACATTTGCATCTCCAAAATATAGAATATTGTGAAAAAGTTCATTTGTGTTTGTAATTTAATTCAAAAAGATAAACTGTCATACATTTTGTTCTTTAAAGTGTAAAGTGACACATTTCAAGCATTTTTAAAATGTTGATACTGTTTGTATATTAATTTACTCAAACCTGAAATTAAATATTCTAATGAGAGATTCTTGATTTCTGATTTTTATGAGCTATAAATTATACTGATCAACAGTAACACAATAAAGGTTTGAAATAGGCCACTTTATGTGTAATTAATATAAAATATATGAGTATAAAATATATACAAATATGATATGAACTTTACTTTTTAAATTAAATTATGAACAACACTGACAATTTTTTCACTGTATTCTAATTTTTTATGTAGTGCCGTACATACCTGGGACTTCATTAATCACAAGTCAATGGGCTTATACCTTTTCCCCTGGTATAAGAACAACCTGCTTGTTTTGCATAAATTAGGCCCATGCCCTTTCTGCCATCATCTGAAGTGAAATGTATATTTGAATGAAATAGCACAGGATACAGATTTAGCTGCATGGTATCATATGCAATACAAAAGTGTTAAGGATCTGTGGGTTCTACTCTCCAAGCACTGCAAGGTTTCCCTTTATGTGGGAATTACCACACCCACATCTGTAGTAAATTCTGCATTCTTTGTAGGTTGACATGTAGATGTATGCTGTGTCAGCATACATAATTAATCTTCTAGATAGGATTTTGGGAAGTGGTAACGTGTTATCAAATGTGTCTGGTTGTGTTATGTGTCACAGAGACTTAACTAGATTACTGTCTTCTTTAACCCGTCTAACTTACTCTTCCCACGGTTGAACTTCTGAATTCACCTCAGGGTCAATGTGATGACAGTCAGCTGCTGCATCATACCTTGTGAGTACTCCAGCTATGATTCAGATTTACCATTCAAACATCTGTTCACACTTCCTTAGTGCACAAAAAATAAACACTGACAGTGGAAGAAAAATGCTAAAGGACAGCAAAACAGAGGAATGACCAAATGTAGGAAGACTGTCAATGGATTGAAGTACAGTCTTCATGATATAAATAATATACTCACGTACATTTCACAAACTTAATTAAAGTTCATTACTCAAGTCATTTCAACCCTTAGAATGTAATTTTAACTGGCCTGTGAGATCTCCTTGTGTCAGTAGAATTTAAGGTACTAGGGTAGAATAACCCTTCTGCCTAGATTTTACCCTGTCCTACAAGGAACGGTATACTAGATGATTTGAGAATTTAACAGTGAAATTATTCAGTTGACACAAGCTCACAAAGTTGAGTTTACCTAAATATGCTGCAAGCTTAGCTGTTGTACTAGAATAAAGTAGCTCAGTTTTTTTGCCAGTAGCCTTAGTCATGCACTAATGCGATAACAGCAGTGTTGCCAAACAATCTGTAGTCATGCCCTGTGAAATACAGATCATTACACAGATACTCACTGACACTACATTTGAGAGCTGGGCACAATTGCGTTTTGATAACCACAGCATTACATGCATTATAAGAAGACATTACAGTCCGATTCACGTTGTTTTGCAAAGCTTTACTCGGGTAGACGCCCATAATGTCAGCAAATTAAAGTCAACACGTGCAAGAAACATTCTGCTCCCTGTTCAGAATGCCCATGGTGCATTGACCTAAAGAACTTTTTATTGTGTTTTTGATTGGTTGATCAGGCTAACCAGGGCAGAGCAGAGCCTTGTGTGGTGTTTGTCAGCTTAGAGTTGTCTTGTTGACCTCACATCACACTATTTATACAATCTGTCTTAACGAGACAAACTTGTTTCTATATTATATAATTAGGCAGACATGTTTTTAACAATAATTGTTTTTTGTGTCAATAATACAGTTTGTATTTCCAATTATTTCTAAAAACATGACTGCCTATTTACAAAATTTCCATTTCAAAAAGTTGGCACACTTTCTAAAGACAATAGCAATGAAGCCACGTTGTTGTAACTTGTGCAGAATGAGGCCTAGCATTGTCCGTCTGAGTTCCTGGAGAAGCTGTAGCGGCAACATATGTCTCCCCAAGATGCATCAGTGATACCTTCACATATATGCAGACTACCAATGACACAACTTTCATGCTGATAGATTTTGCACTTTTCAGTACTAACCCTCTGAATGGTCTTTTTTAGTCTTTTTAGTTTTTGATACATACAACCTAATATCAGTTTTTGCCCAAAAAAGATGAAATATGGGCTTATTTGACTACAGAACATGTTTTATTGGTGTATCTCAGTTGACCTTGGGTCCTAGGAACCCCTTGACGTTTCTGCATAATATATGGCTTCATCTTTGTTTAATACAGTTTCATGTCTTCATGCAGAGGCAGACAGTGTTAAGCGACGATGATTTTCCAAAGTACTCCCGAGCCCATGTGGATAGGTCCATCACCGTAGCATGACGGTTCTTCAAACAGTGACGCCTGAGCACTTGATGGTTACACAAATTCAGCAGTGGTTTCCGCCCTTGGCCTTTACGCACCAAGATTTCCCCTGACTCCCTGAATCTTTTCATGATATTATGAGCTGTAGATGATCAAATACCTCAATTCTTTGCTGACTTGCACTGAGAAATATTGCCTTTCAACAATTCTCTCACCAAGTTTGGCAGATTGGGGTGAAACATGACCCATTCTTAAAGACTAAGGGTTTGGTTGATTCTCCTTTTGACCTCACTTGTTATGAGTTAATTGCTCATTCTGGAACCTTTCAGAGCAGTGTTAAATGTCTTATTTTGTTTCTGCCCCAACTTTTTTGAGTGTGTTGCAGGCATCAATTTCTAAATTTGTATATATCCAATGAATATAATTAAGTTCATTGAAATCACTGAAAATCTTTTCTTTGTCATTGCGTCTGTTAAACAACAGTTTTAACAAATTACAGATTTCAAATTTCTTTGCATTTTTAGAAAGTGTCCCAACTTTTTTGTAAGTAGTATTTTATTCATTTGGAAATGATGCACACTTTTGAACCTAGAAAAAAATCATTCCAATCGTTCTTTTAGTGAAGTTGGTTACTTTCAGAATATCACAGCACACTAGAGAGAGGAAGCTAGGATTAGAAAGTGAAGTCTGTAATCTAGCAATATCTATCTTTCTTTCTTCATTTCTCTTTGTTTAGGCCTTTATGATACTAGCAAGAGGAATTATGTAGTGAACAGACCACTAGGGGCTCAGATGGGTAATTTTAGGAAAAACCGCAACGCGTCCATTCGGACGGACATCCGGTTCCTTGTGGCAGCATTGTCGGGAACTCAGCCGTCCGTGTTGTCCGTAAAGGGCGGAGCTTTGACCCACCCTCATGCTGGCCCAGATTTCGACACCCACTGCCACACTTCTCCAATTTTGACCCAAGTGGCTGCGCAGCAACAGCGGCTGCTTGACATGTCGTGAGGCCGCACAATTCACATCATAAGGCCCAGAGTTGAGCAACGGCATGCTTTCCTGTTCTTGCAACACTGGAGAGCTGTGTCATCTAACGTCCAAGTGTGTGCATGTATACAGACGCATTGTGAAGACTGTGCATATGCATGTATATGAACTGTGATGGCTGTCAACCTGTGCCTGCCAAATGAAGTAAAAATTTGCTCAACTCACATTTTTATAATTTGGGATTTGCAAAAATAGGTGATATAAAAATCATAGCCTTAAAATGGCATTTACAAAAATAAATGTACAAGTTTATCTATTTGATATGAGGTTTATGCAGTTTCTATATTCTGATTGATGTCGTTTACAGCTTCTATATATACAAAAGATGCAGTTGTTCAAGGTTTTATCATGTTTAAGGTGGTAGTAACTTAAGGCAGATGGCATTACAAGGATGATCAATCTATAAATACCTGCAGGATGTGCGATGGGATGCACAGACTGAGAAGAGGTTGTACAGTGCAGTGAATATCTAATTTGATGTGTGGAAAATGGGTTAAAAGTCATAATGTGAATGAAGTAGAATTTGCATTTGTATATAAATGGGTCTATCAGCAGTTGCACAAATCTCAGTCTACAGGAAACACTCGTAGGAATTTGGCTGAAAGATGAAACTGGCATACAGGAAAACCTGCAAGTTGTGAATGAAAATTTCTTTACTCCAGGCAAAAACTACTTCTAGGAGTAAATGCAGGTTCTTCACAAACAATTTCTAAGAGAACATTCAGCAGAGAACTGCATACCATGGACATATGGATCAGAGTGGCACATAAAGGGCCAATTTTGCTCATGAAGTAGCCCATTTACAGTGAGCAAAGAGGCAAAAATTGGACAGTTCATGACTAGAAATGTGTTATCTGATCAGATGATCTCATTTCTGCCTGTATGTGAATGATGCTAGTTACTGTGTTCATCATAGACCTCAGGAGGCCTTCAATGAGGACTGCATGTAAGGTGTGTTTGGAGGAGACTTCTGTGGTTGGAGGAGACTTCTGTGATGTTCTTGGGGTGTTTTAATTGCATGGAAATGGGTCTTTTGGTTGAGGTGACCGTAATTTTGAAGACAGTGCTGCTGGACAACCAGGTATTGCGTTTGCGGTTGAGCTGTTATTCTTGCTCGTCGAGGTACCTTCAAGTCAACTGATTTTTTTGTCCATTGAGCTTAACAATATACTTAAAAAGCATATCATGATGCAATTTATCACACCACCGATAACAAATTGTTATATTGCCCAGTGCTAGCTATGTATAGTGTGAAGAAAACATTGTTGATAGCACACCTTGTCATGGACATTTACAACAAGCACTGCATCTGGAAAGCTGTCAGCATTGTGGAGGACTCATCACATCCATCACATGGTCTCTTCACCCTGCTGCCTTCTGGTAGAAGATACCGCAGCATTCGGACTTCACTGCTAGACTGTCCAACAGTTTCATCCCACAGGTTGTTAGATTCCTTAATGCACAGTCTGACTCTCAGGGACTAAATATCACTGCACATTTGCACAGCATTGTATTTTCTACACAATCAAAACTGTATTTTGTCCTTCATCCTGTAATGTGTCTAGTTAGACAAGCAGTGTTTTGTATTTTTTGTATTACTTAGGGCTTGTAGTTATTGTACAGTCTATGTTTATTGTTTTTCATTGTGTTCTGTGTTGCACCTGGTCCTGTAGGAATATTGTTTTGTTATATATGCTGTGCTGTTTATAGCTGAAATGACAATAAAGACCTCTTGAGCTTGATAATTAAGGCCCATTGAATATGTGAATAAGTGTGCAACACCAGTAACAGTAGTGTTGTCAGCTTGAAAAAGACTTATAAATTAGATACACTGCATGTTCCCACTAGCTGCATTGTTTTGATGTATGTCAGACTTGTGGGTGTATATGACAGCAGTGACTGGTTTAGTGATTCAGAATTCAGAATCATCAGCCACGAACAGTAAATGTTATGTCAGGAGTCGCCCTTAAGGCCTTGCGGCAACAATTGAAAGGCAAACAATGTACACCTGTGCTTTATCATAATTCCAAGGATTTTTATGATGGATTCTTGGAATATATACAGAAAACAACCAAAAATGGATAAAGAAACTAAATCTTATCGTTTATTGAACTTTAACATTGACAGTTTGAATTGAAAACAGCTTCAAGCTTCTGTAGGCTCCATCTGTTAGCTGACACTCATGAACGACACATTGCTTGTTCCATTAGGTTCATGCCTTTGCAGTGCTGAACTGTGTTTCTAGCTCACAGCAATGCCACTCTCCCCGCGGCACCAACGTAAAGGTTGTGTCTGATGTCATTGCTCTGCGCACTGCGAGATATGCAAACAGTGCAGCTCTCCTAAAATAGGACACTTTCACAATCAGATCAAAATTGATAATGGCTTTGTGAGTAAGTATGCATGTGGGCATGAAAAACCACGTCTCAAAAACTCACGTGGTGGAATCTCAACTGTCTGCCCACAGAGTGATATTGGATCTCTTCCTTCCTGTGGAGATAGTGCGAATGAGTGTAAGAGAAAAAAAGTTTGAAAGAAAGGCCTTTGCAATTCAGCACTTACCTGATCAGATGAGTCATAAACTTTACAATAATTCTACTTTGTGCTTGTTTACTTTGGATGAATGAGACTTTTCAGAAAAAGGCACTTCCCAGATTCATTTATTTGAATAGGAAAAAGATGTTTTTGGGGGCGGGGTGGGGTGACACCTTCAAAATTTTCAGTTTTATCATCTCATGATAATGTCTTTCTAGAGGAAAATACAAGCTAGTTCCTACTTTGAGGATGGAGGGGTGGAGCTTTTGTGCTTTTGTATCTAAATGTACACGTTGTTCCTGAGTTAAAGGATATTAACAAATGATCATGATGCAAGTAAGTACTTGTAGGTTCATTTTCCCATTAACCTGAAAGTAACGTGACAGAGGCCTACATACTAGTGCATCTTCAGAAATTAGAATATTAGGGAATTTTATCATTCAAAAAGGTAAACTCATATTTTATATTCATTACACATAAAGTGACATATTTCAAGACTTTTTTGTTTAATTATTGAATTTAATATTGAATGGTGAATTCCACTGATGTTTTTCATTTTTTCACAATTGTCCTATAATAGTGAATCTCCAGAAATTAGAATTTTGTGAAAAAGTTCATTTTTTAATTCAAAAAGGTAAATTCATATATTTTATATTCATTACACTTTAAGTGACATATTTCAAGACTTTTTTGTTTGAATAGTAATTTACTTAAAATGAAATACTCTAAATTGTGATTATCAAACCATACTGATCAACAGTAAAACAAAAAATGGCTTGACATGTCACTTTGTGTAATGAATATAAAATATAACTGTTTACCTTTTTTAATTTAAATATGGACAATAATGAACAATAACACAATATTTTAATTTGTTGATGTGGCACTATATACATCAACATCATAAATGGCATAAAACCATCTGACTGGTGCATCGCCATAATCTCAGATCACCAAACATTACATGTTCATACACATACCTCCGTTAACCAAAATTGAACATTTGGCAATGTGCAAGTGTAAGAATATGAGCCACTTTGACAACGGCCAGGCAGTGTTGGCTGGATGACTGGATTAGAGTATCTTTAAAACAGCAAAACTTGTTGAGTCCAGAAGGTGTTGGGCACCTAAGAAATGATGCATGAGGGTAACAAAGGCTAACCCACCTGGTCTGAAGCAACAGAAAGGCTACTGTGGTCACAGAAATGTTTAATGCTGGTTACAGGAGGAATGGTGAAAGAACATGCAGTGCTTGGAGCGCTGAGAGCCTAGGGCTGCATGTGCATACACCAGTCAGATGGTTTTAATGTTTTGTTAATGGTAAGTTCATGTTTTGACTCTATGGTGTAAATGAATACATTAAAAACATCAGAATTCCTAATTATTTTAAAAGATGTCATGATTTATTTTACCCCAGGTCAGACAGGTGAGCTGTATCCTCTGGAGAGATGGAGATCCATGCGATACCTTTAGGATGAGTTAGAGTTGAGTTTGTAATCCATAACTATGCAACAGCAACATATTCTCCAGCATGGCTTGTGAAACTCGTGAAACTGGCAATGAAACAAGTATCTGATTAAATTAAGGGCAAATGGACTCCGCAGTAATCCATCCAAATGGTCAAACTACCAGTGGCCATGTGGTTATACATGACCATATACATGTTTACCTGAAGGCTGGCCTGAAGGCATGTAATAGCCTTGCAGCTTGGTCATTGTGAACATGTTTGTACAAATATTTGCATTATGAGTTTTATTGGGAAAACTCTGAGCTAGCTAGGCCTACTTGTAACTAACAGTTCAACTCAGTAGGCTAATGTTCTAGTGTTTGTGATGGTTAAACAGAATGAATGAGCTCTCTTTGACTGGTTGCAGAGACCACAGATGTTTCTTGCTGAAACTGTTCATATAGTCAGTCGTAATCGTGGCTGTATAGAAAAAATCTTTTTCCCATATTAGCTTTGATTTCTGCAGCATTCCCACTGAACACTGACACTAACTGCAGTGATGTCATGTCCATACCCTCTGTAAACATAAGTAGCTAAGATAAAAGTGTTTAGCTGAAGTAGAAACTGCTCATGTCTTTCATGTTCAGCACATATTATAAAAAAAAAACTCCAAGATTTCCAGATTTCAGCAAAATGGCTCAGTGGTTGAGGAAGTGGAACCATGACACCTTCTGATCAAAATGATACATAAACTCTGATATAGTCCCACAAATCATGTCATATTGAAGTGAAACTTATAATGTATATGTATATAAATATGTGTATATGTATAATGTATATAAATGTATAAAACATGAACTAAAGCATCCAACATATTTTACACTATTGTTCTGTGAAGTTTGTTGACTTTGGACAAGTAATAGTAACTACAGTGGAACCTTGGTTTTCATCATTAATCTGTGCCTGATGATAACTGAAACAAATGATAACTGAAGCAAAATTTCCCATAAGAAATAATATAAATCCAATTAATTTGTTCCAGACACTCCAAAATATTAACAAAACACATTTTATATAAATTTTACATATAGAAACCAATGACAAATAAATGCAAAAGACTAATGAAATGGATAAATTAACTCTTATGGGTTTACGCTCCGTTTTAGAGCATGCCGGTGTTGTCCAGCCACAGCCTTTGTTTTGTACACCCATTCTCTGGGTTCTCTGCTGTTATTTGTTATTTATGAACAAGAAACAAAGCCAGAATGAATGAACACGTGGGTAGGCACGCCAATGAAAACCGGATGAATGAATGATAACTGAGACAAAATTTCCCAGAAAAAAAGTTGACAACCAAATTGTACAATAACAAGGGCAAATAATAACTGAAGTTCCACTGTAACAATGATGAAAGAATACCCTAATTGGAAATCAGTTATTAAGGGTGTGTGTGTGGGTGTGTGTGTGTTTGTATGTGTACACTGTATACAGTACCAGGTAAAGGTTTGCACACACCTTCTGGACATTCATAGTTTTTCATTATTTAAAAATTGTCTACATTGTAGATTAATACTAAAGTCATGCAAACTATGAAGAAATACATCTGTAATTATTTAGTAAACAAAGAAGTGTTAAACAAACCAGAATATGTTTATATTTTACATTTTTCAAAGTAGGCACGTCTTGCTTAGATGGCAGCTTTCTTGGCCTTTTCTCAGTCAGCTTTATGAGGTAGTCACCTGGAATAACTTTCAGTTAACAGCTGTGCCTTGTGAAGAGTTCATGACTTGCATTTCTTGCCTCTTAATATGTTTGAGACCATCAGTTGTGAGCTTACTCTACTGAAAAATCTAAAATGTAAAACATATTTTGGATTGTTTAACACTTTTAAGTTTACTACATGATCTCTTATGTGTTCCTTCATAGCCTGGATGACCAGTATTAATTTACAAGATAGGACAATCTCAGTCATGTCAGAATATTATGAGCACCTACTTAATAGTGGGAATAACCACTGACACTTGATCCCTAACACTGCTTGTTGCTCCAGTTTTCATTAGAGATGAATTGTTCCATTGTGGCACATCAATTGCTCTGTCAATGTCACTGCAGTGCTGAGAGTGATCAAGCACCCAAATAATACCCCCTTTGTGATGGTTTTGTGGGGCTCCTGACCAAACTAAAACATGATTATTGTGTATAGAGTCTAATTTTGTGCCACTTTTTGCAGTTTCTTGACATTGAGACACAGTCAGAAGTGCAGATTTGAACATGTCCGTGCAGCCCATACACAATCAAATTGCATTTAAATACATTTTGATGGGCAAACGGGTATTTGACCATGACTGGGGCAGTATTTTTACAGTCCTGTCAGTCGGGTGGCTCATTCATGCACTTTCAGTATCTCTAATTAAGGGACATAATAGTCCAGATTATATTGCATTAACAATTAATCAGACAGAGTCCAGACTTTAAAAAAAAGTTACAAACATGCTCCTTTTTCCCAGAAAAGTGAATGTAGTGAATGTGTAAGGTACACATCTGGACCTGCTGGACCACACTCTACATTTAAGGGTACATTAACATTAAAGAGGAAGTGCTTTTGCTAAAAACTCCTCATTAAAATTCACTTTGTACAGTATGTCCTACCTTAGATTAACCAGTACTGATGCCTCGTTTAGACTTGCTGTGACCTCTGTTTCTAAGGGCTTATTCCCCATTGCTGGTGTGCTTATGTCATCACACACTGATGCAATCTAGGAAATATCAGGCAGTCTAAGAAGGAAGCAAGACAAGAATGGAGCGATTATCATTTGCAGGCATTCTGTCAGACTTCTTTGCCATTTTCTGCCTTTGTACTGCCTTTGCCACACCTAAGAAAGAATATCAGTTGAGTCAAGCAATCTGCTGGTGAGGATGGTGTAGTCATGCTTCAAGAAAGAATGGAAGAACTGAGGCATAGGTCAACATTCTTGGCAGAGCACAAAAAGTCAAAAATGGATGAAAAACAAGTTTGAGATGAAGAAAAGTAACAGAGAACTATTCTAAGCGGTCAACAAGTTCAGTGCTCCAAGTGTTCTTGGTTAGTCTGGGTTGGACGTGGTGTCACTAGCTGTAGTGGAAGGCTGCACAATAGACTTTAGATCACATTCCTGTAGATAAGATATATGCAAATGTACAGACGCACCTGTATACTCCTACCAAGACAGATCACTGACTGAGCCAACAGGAAGTGTGGGTGTGCAAGAGATTTAGAAAGGACAACAGAACAGTGATAAACCCTCATCCCTGTTCATACACCCACACCTTCCTACATGGCTCACCTGTCCTCGCACACTGCACATCCTTACACACCTTACCTGTAGTTTACTGACTTTGCGCCCACACTCCAGTTCTCAAAACAGTGTGATCCATCCCACGTCACACTACATCTACCACATTCAATTTTACAACAGTAGAAAAACTGAACAATCTCAAGCGCCAAAACTTTACGACTATACATTTCTATTAAGAGCTTAGCAAGTGCTACCACTTCAGTTATGCCTACAGTTTCAGAAATAGAGGTTGGCTACACAACACTATATTATCATAATACTTGTAAAAATGTAATGTTTCATAATTAAAACCACCTCCTTGTATCTACACTAGTCAATTTTATCAACTTTACCATATAGGTGCACTTTGTAGTTACAGACTGCAGTCCATCTGTTTCTCTGTATACTTTGTTAGCCTCCTTTCACCTTGTTCTTCAATCATCAGGACCTGCACACACAGCAGATATTATTTGGGTGGTGGATCATTGTCAGCTCTGCTGTGACACTGATGTGGTGGTGGTGTGTTAGTGTGTGTTAAGCTATCATTGGAGGATCATCTGCATCAAGGCTGCTGGAGTTTTTTAAACACCGTGTTCACTTACTGTCCACTCTATTAGACACATTGTTGGTTCATCTTGTAGAAGTCAGAGACAGTAGCAGAGGACATGGTTAGCTGGATATTTTTGATTTGCACTCCAGTGGTGTTTAAAATCTCCAGGAATTCTGTTGTGTCTGAACCAATCATAACAGTGCAACATATACTAACACACCACCACCAAGTCAGTGTCACTGCAGTAATGAGAGTGATCTACCATCTGAATAATAGCTGCTCTGTGGGGGTTCTGACCATTAATGTAAAGGGTAAAAGGAGGCTAACAAAGTATACAGAGAAAGAGATGAAGTCTGTAATTGTATAATTACAAAGTGGTCAGTGGAGCTGATAAAAATGACTAATGAGTGTAGAAACAGAGGGTTTAATGTTATGGCTGTCACAATACTCATATTTTACTGGGAAAAGACAACAGATGTCCAGTTAAACTGGTCTAGCGATCCTCTCATTATACATACAGTCATTCAGTGTTCTATACGTACTGGCAACTGTGAACTTTTCACAACAATATAGTTGTTATATTGCACATTGTTAACACATATATTATTTCAAGTAAAATATAGGCAATATACACTCACCTTATATATGACATTTATATGAGATTGAAAGGCTACAAATGGAAAATGGATCTTAAAGAAGATGCTAATGATTGGTAAAAAAGAGTGATTGCATTTGGATCATAGCGTGAAGGGAGTAGCTGAATTTGCAGGTGTATAAAAGTATATGAGTCTACTAGCAGTAGCAAAAATCCCAGTCTACAGGAATTTCTACTCCGAATTGTGTCCGACAGCACAAAAAACTGAAGGTCTCTTGCTGCCACTCTGCTCGATATGTTCATGGTATGCAGTTCCCTGTGGAGTGTTCTTTCAAAAATTAATTGTGAAGTACCCACATTGACTAATACAAGCAATTCTTGCCTGAAAGTGAAGCAATTTTCATTCACAAGCTCTGAAACCCACCGGCAGTCCCTGTCCATCAACCACAATTCTGAGGAACATTTCTTGTACACTGGGATTTTTGCTACTGCTGGTAGACTTGTATGACTGTACGCTTTGTTGCACCTACAAATTCAGCTACTTCCTTCACACTGTGACCTTTGGTACACCCAATGCAATCACTCCTTTTTGCCAAACATTAACATCTGCTTCACGACTCATTTTCCACACATTGAATGAGACATTTCCTGCTCTGTCCCACCTCTTCTCAATCTAAGTATCCCATCACACACCTCGCAGGTTTATAATACGGGAAGTTTATAATATATATATACATATAATACAATATAATCAAAAATGCTATCAACTTAAGCTGGTTCAGACTATTAGCTCCAAGCTAGCTCATTCATTTTATTTCTTGAGTTGACTTATGTGCCTAAAACTGGCCACAATCAGACTTGTGTACATATCTGCATGATCTGTTACAGAGGCATTTGAAAAGTTATGCCCACACTAAAGATACTTAACATATTTGAAATAACAGGAAATGCAAACTTGCCTACTAGTGTTTACTTTTTGCAAATGAGGTTTCCTTATCACACCTCCTAAGCTGCCCCATTTGATGTGGTCAAAGGTGAAAGACTGCAGTCAAAATTGGCTGGTTCAAATTATAGTTGGGCATAATGTGTCAGCACTTGTGTACGTGCACTTGGCAGCATGCCTTACTTTGCGTAAATATTAAAGGCACAGTTTGAGATTTCATTGTCATTTCTGTGTTCAGTAGTTACGAATGTGAATAAAAAACTGGAGAAATGTTTTCCCTTTCATTAGGCAATATTTGAAGACATTGTACGTGGTGTAAACAAAGCATTGAGAGCTTCCTGTCCTAATCCAGAGCTGTGTCTATAAATGTGAGAGTATTTAGAACATTTCTCTTCTGCTTTAGAGCAGGGTCATCATTTAATTGTTCTAAAAGCCTCTTAAAGGGCTTATATTCATGTAATTAACTGTAAAACCTGAAAATTGACTTGAAAACATCTCCGTAGAGTTCTTCACAGTCTGCAGAAGTGTAGCAAGATAGCAAAGATGACAATAATTTTGTTTTTGGAAGATGTTGGATGGTCTATAGTAGGCTTTTTCAAACCCTGGGTCATGACCCTTGGATAGAGGCCAAATAAATGTGTTGTAGAAAAAAATTAACAGGCAACTGAATGTACCCTTTCATGGACTACCACAAAATGTCATTGCAACCAAACAGGTTTGTCTGGTTAGCCAAGCTGAAGATAGCTGTTAGATGATTTGTTGGATATTTTAAATAGTGCTGTTGAGCAAAAAAATAGGATTGATCGGTGATTTTTTTAAAGAGAGAAGCTAAGAAGGTTTCACAAACCTCTGAGAAAGCAGGAAGAAGCATGTGGTAGTTAGCATCAAGTTGGTAATGTTGATTTTTTGGATTTGTTAACTATAGCAGTGCTAATCAGGATGCCAGGCCAATGTACCTAATTTATGAGTAAAAGTTTGCCAATGAAAGTGTAAAACCAGGAAAGCTTGTAACCTGGCAAATAGTCCCTTGCTGTTTTTTCAAAAAAAAAGTCTCAAGAAAGGCAAATGGGCCCAGATCATACAGAGCACACAGACTCAAGCATCTTCTTAACACTATTGTCACTGAAGGCAGTCAAATCCTGACAGCAATGCTCCAAAATCTAGTAAAAAGCCTTCCTTGGACAGTAGAGACAGTTACTTCAAGAAAAGCATAAAGTCTTTTTAAAACCCGTGATTTTGAAACAAACTGAGGAATGAGCAAGTCTCCCAATTTTTTGTCTGTACAGTGTATTTCTGTTTTTTATTTTAACTTCATTCATGGTTAGATGTGTTGTCTGTGTTGTATGAATCAAATCTAAATTTGGACAAAGATATGGGTGGCATCACAACAGGTTTGAAAGCCGTGGTCTATAGCAGTGGTGCAACCAAAGCGAGCTGCTAAAAAAAAACACCATCTGACTACGCTACTCTATCTGGATAAATCTGGCCCAGATGTGATATTAGTCACTTTAGAGTGCACGTATGTGACAATCGTAACCTACGTGAATGCTACGTGATGCTGTGGATGCTTATGGGTCAACTGTGTTTACATTACCATGCACACAGTGCATCTGTATAAGCACGTCAGCAAGAAGAGGAAGGAAGCTCAGTTCACGAGAGAGAAAGAGAGAAAGAACATAGGGGAAGCACCAACAAATTGCAATCAGCCAATCAGAGGCCAGGACTCCCTGACACTTGACGAAAGCCAACTAGACGCTCCCCGAAGGTGTGACGGGGGAGAACAGGAAGCAGACGCTCGTTGCTGTAGAGATCGACCTCAAAAATACAGAGATGCGGTTGAAGGATACCCTAAAAGAACTCACCACTCAAATCAACATGCACTAAGTTTCCATTTGTTTATGTTGTTGTATCTATGTCAGATTTGGTTTAGGCCGGTTTTAGCCTGTCGCTAAAGGACAGGACATTAGTAGAATAATAGCCAGTAGGACTACTGAACTGATCATCAGCCTTATAATGCTGTTCAGGACCTGCTTGGGCAAAGGCAATCATTATGATTGTTCCATGTGACTAGATTTGACCTTTGACCTTATTCAATCCAGACAGATATGTGGCCAGTCATGCGTCAGCAATGGAAAATGCAGGTCAAAAGTCAGCCAGTCTTTGACAGTGTTCAGCACTGCAGGAGACAACTCAAGAGCAGTAGACAAATGTCTAGTACAACCCAGCTGAGGCCACTCATTTCTCAAGTCTGTTTCAGTTCTGAACACTATTAAACGCAGCTATGTTGGTTGAAGTCACCCACGTGGGTGTTGCTTATTTTAACTGTGTAGGAGTTCAATCAACACTCCTGATTTTACAGTAACACCCCTGCAGCCCTAAGACAGATGCGCAAATTGGAAAACACCCTGACAACGGCCTACAAACTCAACTAAGTCATGAGTTCATGAATTTCATTGCATTACAGATTCACCAAAACAAGATTAACAAAAGACTGAACCAAGTTAGCTCATGTCTGTTATATCTTAAGACTTATTATTCAGTGCCTAAAGGGAAATCAGTGCAGAGTTATTTTGTGGCCATTTAAAGGGCTAATGATGTTTTCTACTGAAGCTCTTTTTGCTGTTTGGCTGAGCCAATGAGGTTGCAAGGCTGTCAGTTTGTCTTTTCTGAGGCAAACACTGAGCTGTATGTGTGTACATGCTGAGACAGCATAGCCTTGTATTACAGCACATTTCGTTTTCCTGGAGTTTCCGCAATCATCACTTCCCAGGAAATCTCACAGATGAAAAGTCCAGGAGAAGGAGGGAGGGGATGTAGGAAGGAGAAGAATGGAAAAGGAGAGAAATATTGAAAGCAGAGGTGCTGGCCAGAAGCATCTGGAATAGCTTCTGGGAGAGGGAGAGGGAGAGGGAGAGGGAGAGGGAGAGGGAGAGAGAGAGAGAGAGAGAGAGAGAGAGAGAGAGAGAGAGAGAGAGAGAGAGAGAGAGAGAGATATGATATATTAGAATGTATTCAAAATATATGCATAACATTCTGTTTTTATACAAAAAAAGAGAGGGAAACAGAAAGGGCATAAAAAATGTATTTAGGTGAGTCACGATCACCCCACGCCTCAAACCACAGTCTGAACACACTCACACACACAAACTCCTGACAGATTCCACTGTCCTCCTAGATGTTTGGAAACTCCAGATTAATGATTAACCCCAAGGGATTGTGGGAGGAGACTGACTGATTCCCATGTGGTGAACTTAAGCTCAATCACAGACCAGGTGACACAGACAATGCTATCAGCCCATATCTGACCACAGCATAAGCCAACACACTTTGCCCTGCTGCAGTGTTTATCAAAGCTTCAATAATTTTGTCTTCAGATTGTAAAAGAACGCTCTTCTTTGTGTTTTTATTTCAGTTAAACTCTGAACAGTCACCAGGATAAGAATACAGCCTTCACCTTTAATAAAACACTGAATAGAATTACACAAACTGAACTTTGACTGGAATGCAGAACAGTCAAAACAGGATCGTTTTTGACATGAGATTCATGTTCACGTAGAATTGTATGCTAATAATTAAGAATTTGCTTATTTAAAGCAAAATAATGGTGAAAGGTGTGGATTTGATTTGAAAACATCAGCCAATTGACACAGATATAAATATTTCAATGGTGATCTGGTCTTGTGACCAGAAGGTCACTAGTTCAATCCCTGGGCAGGTCATTAAGTGCTCTTGAGCAAGGCACCTAACTCCAAACTGCTCGCCAGGCACCGTGGATAGGGCTACCCACCGCTTCGAGCACATTCTCGCAGCCTAGTGTGTTCACTAGTTTGTGTGTTTCACTGCATGGATGGGTTAAATGCAGTCAAATGCTGTTGTGTGCAATGACATTGCCAAAAAGTTGAATCTAATCTAAAGTTGAATCTAAAAATGCTAAAAAATTTCAGTGGTGTTTGACAGTTGTCATTGCAATCTAGTCCAAGTAAAGATGTTCAGGAATGAGATCATGTTTCATGAAGACATCATCTACATAGATTCAAAGTCAATTTTAATATTTTTAATTAATTTAACTCAATCTGCCCATAAAGGTGTTTTTTGTAGCTTTTGCTAGATTCAATAAACTCAACAAAATGCTTGCAAATGAGATTGAAGAAGAAGTACTGAGCTTGTTTTATTTCATAAATGCTAGCATGGTGGCTAATTTGTCATTTCTCATCTGGCTAGTTTCATCAGATCAGAAAATTAGCATTTTAAACTGGAAACAACATAATTTAGCAAATCTAAACAACTACTGTAGGGGTCAAGTGTGAACATTTAAGGCTTTTTGTAAATTGAGTTGTGTGCTGTACATTCTCTGAAAAAGGTCTAAACAGCTTGTCCAGCTTAGCAACATTTGCTAAGAACATATTTGTGAATTTAGCATGGCTAGGTCAACAGGACCATAAAGTTAGCAACTCAGAACAGATTTAAGACACAAAACTAAAACTAACCTAACTGTGCAGGCACTTTAATTCATAATACTAATTAAATAAATGTAACTAACAAACTGAATTTCATTACATTTATTTCAGATTCATTTAATTAGCTATTTTTGTCGGTGTGTTCACAAACCTAACTGGATAAAACAAGACTTAAGTAAATCTTTACCCATAGATTAGGATATTATTGAAGATGATGATGTTGATTTTATTTGACTGTGTATGTGTCTTGGTTGAGAGATACAGAAAGAGAGAGGGAGAGAGAGGAGGTTGTGTACATGGCCAGTTCAGGACACAGAGTCCAGGGGTTAAAATGATGAGTAATACTGCAAATGGCCTGTTCTCAAACACGACTGACTTTTATTAGCTTGGCAATTCCAATTTGTAATTGGTTAGCAATTAGCAGAGGTGGATAGTAACTTATGTTTACTCAGTCACATGTACTCAGGGTTGAAGGATTTGTACTTTCATGAAAACTTTCAATTCATAACACCTTTACTTGTACTCGTGTATAATAAAGTATACATACTCAATTAATTCATTAACTTTAATGAATAAAAAAGTATTTAATAGTGTTGTATCACTTTGTGCAACTGCATTAAAGAGAGAAACACAGTCTAACAAGCTTCAGTTCCTTTGCTGACAGATACTTTATCTCTACAGTTCTATAAATAGCTCTATAATTGCATGGCCCAGGACTTTTTACTTCGTATTAAGCTGACATCCAACTATCTTCGTCATTATGAGTTGAGAATCTGTCTATCAGTCTATCTCTCCTTTTTTACTGTTTGAGAATCCATCTTTCTTTTTATGCATCCATCATGTTTTTCTTTCTTTATTATGAGCTGAGAATTCGTCCACCTTTCCTTTTATCCATCCCTTTCTTTCTTCCTTTACTGAGTTGATAATCCATTCATCAATCCATTATCCATTCATTTTTCTTTCTTTCATGAGTTGACAATCCATTCATCCTTTCCTCCATCCATCCATCTCTTGCTTTCTTTCCTGATTTGAGAATCCAGTCATCCTTTCTTCCATCTATCCATCTCTATTTACTGAGTTGAGAATCCATTCATCCATCCATCACCTATCTTTCCATCTTTCTGTCTTTACTGAGTTGAAGGTCCATTTATACATCCTTCCTTCCTTCTTTCTCTTTGTAATGAGTTGAAAATCCATCTATTTTTCTTTCTTTACTACGAGAAGAATTCATTCATCCTTCCAGGTTTCCTTCTATCTTTACTATGAGTTGAGAATAAATAGGATTTAGCATATTCCACCCACCTCTAGTAAGTAGTGTAATAAATATTACTGCAATCCACCCACAGGCCTCACATTCAGACTTCAGCTTGACATTCATTTCTACTGGTCCACCATATGATATCTTAGTAAGTGACAACTTGTCAATACAGCTTATCTTTTTCATTATTAGGTTGTTGTAAGAATATTGAAATAAGTAATGTAATCTTATTATTTAATTTACAACGAGGTTATGATGACAAGTCACTGAGATTTGGTTCTGTCCAAAGAAAAACAAGTATTTCTTTTTGGGGGGCATTTTAGTTTTTGATTAGTTCAGCAGATGTGTGAAATGTTTTTGATGATTTGGACGAATAGAAATGCTCAAAAATGATCAAAAACTTACCTTTAAAGTAAAGAAAGTTTTTGCCCTCTCCTGTGAAATGATCATTTTGGAGATTTGTGTTTTAGTTTGGATGGTGATGATACACTAAGATTTCACCTGTTAAGGTGTCACGTTTTTGCAGTTAGGTTTACAGAATGTAAAGGGCAGCTGCTGTTTTCTGTAATGTATTTGTGACACTGTGGATTAAAATCAGAGTATGATGCTGGACTTCAGCTGGTTAGATGTGTGTTTGTGCTTCCGTCCACATTTCACAGCAGCCCAGTCTGAGAGAAACGTGCTCTGTGTGTCTTTAAGATTTCCGGCGCTGAATCCCAACCCTTCGTGTTTTTCCCAGTCTGTTCAGACCTGTCTGTTTACGTCAGAGAACCGCGTGTTTTAGGGAGTGCCCTGAGTCATGCATACACACACACACACACAACTGACATTCCTAAACAGTATGAACCTCCTACTAACCCCAATACTCAAACACACTCAAATATACACACACTGCTATACCTCATATTCAATTTCACTCACTTTTCAGTCCCGTCTTTCTTTTCTCTATAAACATTCCTGAATATCAGAACTCAAACGACCATTTAGCTTAGCTTTAAGGTTTAACACTGATTCATGGCCTTACTTAGAGGAAACTCAAACCGAAACTCTGTGTTGATCATTACATGACTAAAGCGAATTTACTTCTTATTATTTGATTCTGTAAACAAGAATCATGTATTTTACATTCATACAATAAAATGTACAGACTTTGTTT
This sequence comes from Crenuchus spilurus, assembly GCA_036984385.1. NCBI lineage: Eukaryota > Metazoa > Chordata > Actinopteri > Characiformes > Crenuchidae > Crenuchus > Crenuchus spilurus. The sequence continues at coordinate 22,696 of BRDA01020002.1, forward strand.
ACTGTCCTGTTCATGTGTTATGATGAAGCCCTTCTCTTTTGTATGTTCATTTGATATTTAATCCAAAGTGATGAATCATCCCAAGATACTGAAAAAAGTGTGAGAGAGAGAGAGAGAGAGAGAGAGAGAGAGAGAAAAAGAGTCTAAAGAAAAACAAATATCTCAAATAGTCATATATAAGCAATGTAAAGAGATTTTATAGCAATCCATTTTGGAGCAGTTCTATTGGTCCAATCATCATGAACTGTACATATGTATATACGATATAAGCCATCAAACAGAACAGTTTATACGTTTGCTCCAGGAGTGACAAAAGAAAGGGAGCATGTAATAAACCAAATAAACAAAATATAGTTTGGTTTAAAAAAGTCATTATTTTTGGAATAGTGGCATTCGTAATTCATGCCCTTTTTACTGTTATATAAACATATAAATAGTAAAAACAAAATGATCATTTGCAGTGATTTGTTAATTTTGTCCAAAGCTGTAGATACATCCATTCATTATCCCACCCGCTCAATCCTTATCAGGGTCACGGTTTGTCCCCTACCCCTCTCACTGGGCGCAGGGCAGGGCTTTACATGATTCCAACTAAGCCAAGGACAGGGTGCCAGTCCTTTCCTGGGTGCACGCACACACGCACACGCACACACACACACACAATTTAGATTTCCCAATCCACCTGACGCTGTAGATACATAATGAAATCAGTTCTTTGCATTTTAACAGTATACACAGTCTGTACAGATGCCTTTCACGGCCATTTATAATCATCTTTTTTCTTGTAAAATTGGCATATGCAATACAAAAGTAGTGAAAAGGGAATTTATTATGTTGGCTTGAAGAAACCAGGTGGGTTCCTGACTTCTTGGTCACAGGGCTTCCTCGAGGAGAGTTTTGGAAATGTTTCAGCTCTAGTGTGTTAGCTTAACCATGTCACACATACTGTGACATAAAATCACAATGCACTGATTATTCGTGTTTATTGTAACCGTAGTGTTACTAAACTAAAAGCTTAATAATAAATAAACTGAAAGAATTTCTCAAATTCAGGAATTTTCTTGGCCTAAGACATTTACGCAGAACTGCACATACTGATGAAGGATGGATGGCAAAAATGAGATTCACGTCCTTATACATCATAGTTCACACCAACTGTTCTCTAAACAGACCAAATGAAAACATTTTCATAAAGATGGATCCGGTTCCAGTTTAGAGTGGCCTGCTCCACACTCAGATCACAGCTTTAATGCTTTCTTTACATCACACACTGTGTGACCTCATATACTGCTCAGACAAGTCAGATGTGAACTTCAGAGCAGGCCAAAACACAGTGAAGAGCATTTGTTGAAAGTATCTAGTGTGGTTTTGAGTTTTAAAACAGAAAAATGAGGAAAAAGTTCCAGTAAAAAAGGGGCTGAGTAACGCTACAGGAAATGCAGTGGCCAAGTGCCAGAGGTACACAGCCTGAATCACACACACACACACACAGTTAGCAGCTTCTTTCAGTTTCTGTTGATAAAGTAAGAGGAAAACACTGGGCTGTTGCACATCCCAAATCCTAAAAAGTGTCCAGAAATCCAGACGTGTTATACAGATATACTTTATTGATAGCTATACAGGTCAGTATAATCAGCTCTGTTCTAAGATTCAGTTTTAAGAGTATTTCAGTGTTGAAAATATACAATTTGTACTCCAACCCACTTATTCATGGTCAGTTTAACGTCTCAAAAAATTGATTGACAATTTTTGTGCTTCATATTTAAAGACTTCCCTAATGTAATGACAGATGGGTAATCAGAAAATGAACATGTTTGTTCTATACACATCTTGTATGCTGTTCAATTTTGACCCCAGGATATAAGAAATACCCATATTTTACACAAATCATCAAAAATACTTCCCTTTGCTTTAGGTCAACTATGTCTTATTCACTGCCGTTTGACTTTGAACACATCCATGAGCTTTGAAAGCACACAGAGCAGTAGACGGCCACATCCTGCCCATGTACTTTATGATGTGCTCCAATTTCACAAAGACTGGACCAACAGAACTGGTTCAAAGTTCATTCGGAAAAGATCCTATTAACACTGACGTCCACTCAAAGTTGACCATTTTTGATGGTTTTGTTACAATTATTATTATTAATAAAATATTATATATTTTTTATTATTATTATAAAAATATTATATATTTTTTATTATTATTATTATAAAAATATTATTGCGTGTAAAGTGGACTTGAAAGTTAGATTTTAAATAAAATTACCTTTGATTTGTACCCAATTTTTTCCCCAATGTGTTGGTTACCAATCGACCCACCCTTTCGTTGACTCTCCCGATCACTTGTAATGTTCCTGATCCAGGAGGGTGTAGACTAACACAGGCCTCCTCCAATGGATGCAAAGTCAGGCTCAGCCCCTTTTCAAACTGCTGCTGATGCATTGCTGACTGGCAGCCAACGGGCTCGGAGAAAAATGTAGGATCCCCAGTTCTGATGGATCACCTGGCAGATGCCTGAGCCAGCTGACATTACACAGTAGTGCTGGGGAGAGTCGCCATCTTACCTGCCTGGAGAGAGTATGGCCAATTTTTGCTCTCTGGGGCCCCGGCTGCTGATGGCAAGTTGATTCCAAACCATGATTGGGATTTGAACTTGTTATCCTCAGATCACAGTGACAGCACCTTAGTCCACTAAGCCTCTCATTTAAGATGCAGATTTACATATGTAAATGCAGTCCGGCAGGAGTAGGCTTACAGAAACAGTTAAGTCGTTTTCACTTAGTATTCACTATTCTTCAGGGTTCAGAGTGTAAGTGTAACCAAGAACAAAACTAACATATTTACCTTCATGCCATTGATTTTAATGACATATGTAGTATTAGAAAAGAAATCTGAAGCTGGAGCCAAACCATCCATCCATCCATTCAGCCCAGGCCAGAAGTTAGCCAAAAGACCTTTGAACTGCATACATTTCAAACAGGGTTCATTTTGGCAAGTCAATTAGAGCATTTACTTTGTTCACAGAGGTGTTTTTCAAGACAGATTTAGTTGACAGTTTTAATTCACCACGTCAAATCTTCAGTGCATCACCTAAAAGTTTCTCTGTAAACTCCTGAAAGATTGCAGAAATTGATGTACTGCCAAATTAATTCATTATTATTAATACCCGTGACTGTATTTCAGGGCCCACCTTTACAATGGGGAAAGTCCGGGCATCTCAGCCAAAACTGTGGGCCACAGTTCCTCCTTAGCAGCAATTTCCCCAACAACTAAATGTGCCAAGTACTCAAAATGCCTACATTCACCATAAAAAGAGTGCAGCATCACCACAGTCTGAAAGGCTGCTATGTAAGTAAGCAGCAGCTGCTACAACAACACTGGCAACTGAAGTTTGTATATTATCACTAGGATAAAGTACAGTCCATTTGGAGGAATGCAGAAAATTAAACAAAATGTACTTTATAGAGGCTTTTAATACAAAAAATGGCATCCCAACTGTGAAACATGGTGGTGGCAGCATCATGTTATGGAGCCATTTTTCCTATGAAATTGAATGGTGCACTTTAAGTCGATGGTATTGTGAAGGATCATTATTTAGAAATACTAACACATGAAGGCATCAGGCAGCAAACTGAAAACATTGTCCTTCTACTTGAACAACTGCCAAACTAAGACAGATCATTACACTTGTGACTAAGGGGCCTTTACAGTAACACAATGTAAAAATCCAAAAACATGGTGGACCTCATAACTGATTATTCTTTAGGATCAGTTTGCAAACAACTTTTGAAAGCATTGCTCTATAATTTGTAACAAAACAGGTGAATTTATTAGCGTGGGCATTGCAAGGTCCTGACCTGAATCCCATAGAAAATTTGTGGGCTGAACTGAAAAAGCTTGTTTGAGCAAGAAGGCCAACAAGCTTGATTGAATTACACCAGTTCTGTCAGGAGGAATGAGCCAAAGAAAAATGGGCAAGGCAATCCTAAGCATTTGATCCAAGTTTAGCAATTAAAAGGGAATGCTGCCAAACACTACACCAACAAACGCCATCAGAAATGTGATGTTGTATCTTATAGTGTTTGCTACTATTTTGGCATGGGTTCCGAGTTATTCTCAAAAAAGTATTTCACCTGGGTGTATGTAAACTTTTGGGCTTAACTGTACGTACATAAACAGCAAACACAGAAAATGAAACAGAAATCTTTAGTGTCTCTCAAGACCTTATTAAATCTTTCCTCTAATAAAACTAAAATTATGAAACAGATCTCATTCCTGTGTCTTGAAGCATGCCTGAGTGCTGCTTATCTTTCTCTTATCTCTAACTCATTCCAGAACTGCCCAGGAGGACAAGCAAGCAGCTGTGTGTGCATGCTGAGAGCTTTTCTTATCCTCATCTTCCCCCTAGTGGCAGCTGTTGAGAAAGCAACAAGTAGAATAGATGAAGAGCTCTGAGGAGCTGTAGGGCGAGCCCTGTTTATGAATGTTAGATCATTTTGTGTTAATACATTTTATTATGAAATTCAGTTATGAATAATTGAGTTCTTGTTTTACATTTTGTTGTAGCTTGAGTAATGAACTATGATTTTTTTTTTTTTGCATTTCACTGTGATGTAATCAAAACTGAGGTGTTTTAGAGCTGTCAGACAACATATTTTTGATGGAAAATGAAGGAAAATAAGATTTCTTGTATGATTAATCATACTAGAGACATGAACTAACAAGGTAAATGATCTCAAACCTCAAAACAATTGATTAAATTATTAATAAGTGTTGAATTAAACTACAGCTAAGTTAAGCAAAGCTACTGGAAAGGAACTTTATGAAGCCATAAATAAATTTTAAATATGACAAGATTTATAATACTGATGACCTCACTTGTACTTTGCAAAAAAGTGTAATAAGTTAATAATAAAAAATAAAAATAAAAAATAAAAAAAATACAGGTAACAGCTCAATTTTTGAAAGTATTTTATATCCATCGTCATTTTTCTAATTATTTCTAATGACTTTTTTTATTTAACTTTTCAAAAATGTATTTTCTTTCAAACTTTTGCTTTTGATTTCCTAGAATAAGCCCGCTTGCATACAATTAAACCAATTGACAACACTAGAGTTCCACTTCCTATCTCACTAGGAGATGGTTAGAAAAATGATGAATGAAAGTAAATTGAAAAATGTCTCATAAAACCCAACAAAACCGGTCAAAACTGCTTAATCACAGAATGGATTGTGTGTCAGATACATGCAGTTAATTTTATTTTCTTTAGTAAGTCTTTAGAAGCACATAGAACATTAATGCTAGTTTTATCAAATTAAGCAAGTCTTTAGTTTAAAAAGTTTGTTTTGTCTTTTAAACTTTTTTTGTTTCCATGTACTTGTGAGGCTACTTCGGGCTGTAGACGTGTGTTGAGTGCGTACGAGGTGATCGTGGCAGTTTCAGTACTAGGTGTTCTCATGTGACACTGGAATAACCAGTTTGTTAAAAACAAAACCAAAAGGAGTTGATTCTAAGACATATGATTTTATTACCACAGCATTTGTTTGGCTTTCAGTCTGAACATGAAAATCTCCAACGGGTCTCAGATCCAACCATAACAAAGCAGTAGTTCTTTTTACAAAAGAAGTAATATGAGGGATAGTGAACATTAAAAAAATAGATGACAACAAAATGAAGGCAGGAAAGGGGGGGGAGAAGAACCAGCAAAATTGTTACACCTTCCACATGAAGGCCAAAAGGTTTTTCAGGATTCTACTCTTCTGCCAGTCCAAAGGTAAATGACAAACATGAAGAGAAAGTAATAACACTGGCATGAAGTGACCTGATTAAAACAAGTAGTGAGGGGAGGTGTCCATAGGAAGGACGTACATTCTAGAGGTCCAGCCGATGGGCCGGGCACAGGGATAGGGCACTGTTTACGTCACTAGAGTAAACTAGACGCTAACGATGTCAGTCCAACTACAAAACCTTCAAATCAACCATAACCCACAGTAAGAGTCTCGCAGCCTACAAGTGAATCTAGTTTCTGAACCCAGCAGAGTCCACGTACAATCAAAAGTCGACATTTTGGACTGATCACAGAGATTAGCAGCTTTCAAGTAGGCCATGCACACCTTAACACAGTACACTAAAGCAAACCCACTGAAATGATCTGAAGGAACAAACTAACCATCATTTCTCAGTGATTCTTAAGGAAAATGTCTGCTTTAGTCCAATGTTTTCAATGTTATTCCACCATTATTACAACTTCAGAGGCTCTTTCTGTGGTTATGTTTGACTTGAAGGAAAATATTTGCGTTTAACTGTCGGTAATCTCTCTTTAATAATAATAGCAATAACAATAATAAATAATAATAATAGTCTAACCCAGCCAAATGCCACTAAATCCTACCAATGTTTTATTCTTCTTTCTTTCCAAGTGCTGGTGTTTTGTTTGCGTTTTCTGTCCGATGTGCTGAACGAGCTGAAGCATGCTCATAATCCATGGTCCTAAACTGCAAAAACATGAGCCAGCATTTTTCTTTCGACTAGTTTCTTAGTCAGTAGCCTACTGGTAAAAATAACAGGATCTTTGATAGGTTTCTGGTTAACAGGCTTGAGTTTCTATTATTAGTTCTAAGAGGACAGTTAAAAAATGAAAGTCAAACATACTTTGAAATAAATGTTGCTAATCAACCTCCACGAGTCAGGAAACTCCATCCTAGTCAAAATGTACACTTCACACAAAGCCCTGAAACTGAAGAGCTAGGGTAGACATATGACTCGAGTAGTTTCTTTTTTCATGGTAACATATTTTTCCTTTTCAGGTTGAGAGTGAACAAATATCCATAAATGTTCATTTAAAAAATCTCAGAAAAAAAAAGACAAGCCTGTGTGAACCAAGAACCGTATCTCAAAACAGAAAAAAAACTTGTTTTCACATTTGTGATGCAACCAGAAGTATCAGCTGCCATTACAGACTATAAGCTGTTGTTGCCCTTTTTGTTACCCCAAGACCAACCAGTGGTACACATGTTTAAGTGTATTCTGCATCTATTGCTAAAAAGGAAGAAGTTGGAGGAGGAGACAAAGGGCTGAGGCCTAAAACTCTTCCCTCAGCACCATACCAGCAGGTTCGAAATAAACATAAAATACTGTACTGAAGAAAGTGGAAAGACTGGATGCTGCCACCTGGTGGCTGGATACAGAGTACAAAAAATAAACAGCTACTTGAGGGACTCCTGTATGCTATGACAGAGTGTGGGAAGGGGTTTGGGACTGAGCCAGTGTGTCCTCACGGGTCCACTTGGCATCGTTGTGCGTTCACGCGGCCTGCCAAGGTTAAGCAGATGTAACCTCAAAACAACGCTTAAACAACATTTAGGTAATGTTTAGCATGGTGCTGAAGGAACCCTCCGCTCCCCCGCTTCCCTACATTGCGCAAAAAAGTGGATTCTGAGCCAGAAAAGCAAAATGAGGTCAATGTCCCTGAATATGTCGAACAAATGTTTGTGAGCTTGGTGATGGAAAAAGAAGCATGAATCAAAAAAATAAACATTGAGGACAACAACAACAACAAAAAATAGCACATTCCAAGAGTCCTCCTAAGAGCAAAAAGAAAACAGGTGGACCAGCTGGGTGGACGTGACTCGTCCGCCGATACCTTATCTTTGTATTTTTATCTTTTGTTTTTTTTTGATAAAAGGCTAAGTGCAAATGTGACCTTTGGAAGTGGGCAGGAGGAGACAGGGCTAGGACACTACCCCACCTCTCCATTCAGGCCCAACACACACACACGCATTCACTTGCTCACATACGCCCAACACTCAAAAGCTCACTCAGCTCAAGTTTTCAAACAGTCCACACAATGAAAAATGACATTAAAAAGAAAATGGGAACGGGGAAAAGGGATATTACTACAAAAAATTCTTTTAAAAGCCCGTTTAAAAGGCTAGCTTGTCTTTCGCACTGAAACAACAGAGCGTCAGAACACCTCACTGACCGTCCCAAGCTATATACACACACTCTTGTTTAATCTAACATAGACAAAACATACACAAAGCTGTCTTAAAGGAATGGTTTTAAACTGGAAATCAAAATCAAACTGGGATCAAAATTTACCACAAACGCAGTTGATCAACCAACGGCATGTTGGCTTTGCTTCTTTAGTTCTGCACTGTTGCATAACAACGTAGACAACATGTAATCTTTGTGTGATATACTAGTGTGTCAAAAAATAGAATATTGCCAAAAGGTTCATTTATAATTAATTCTTTAGATAAGATTAATTTTTGCCTTTCACTTCAGTCATGACCTGCCCGGGGATCAAACCGACCACCCTTCCGGGTACAAGACCAGATCCCACCAGGCCATAAAGTGACATTTCAAGCCTATTTTAATTTTTAAAAATTTTTGGAGTAAATTAATATTCAACATAAAAAAAATTACTGAAATATGCCAGTTCACATGTAATGAATATAAATATATGACCAGTTTACCTTTTTGAGTTAAATTATGATCACAAATTAACTTTTTCCACAATACTCCAAAACTAAGTTTTCGTGACACATTAGTCGATCTCCATGAGCTTCAAATCTCTACTGCAAAACTAAAAAAGCAGCATTGTTTCTAAATCTCAACTCAGCTGATCACCTACACTTGAGGTAAGGAGAAAAAGAACAAATCTGATTGGTTGATGAACCATTCCTTTAAGCAAAGATCAAGTACCCCCCGTGTACATAACAGCATATTCAGGAATATATGCCCTGGCATCATCATTATTTCATAACTGGCAAGTATGCTTTTTTTTTTTTTTTAAGAGTGGGGCCCAATTCCACTCTTTTTCCCTCTCCACTCACACACACAATACAACACCTCCTATTCCTACACAGATACATGCTGACTGCTACCAACCCCTCTATACACACAAACACACACACAGTTCTGGGATGAAATTCCACAAAGCAGGATTACATGTGAAGTAACTTGACCCCAATGTCAAACGTGTCCAATGAAAAAGGAGCAACCAATGTACAATCCTCAACGTTGGGTTTAATCTAGCTGTCTAACATAGACATCCTGCTTTGTGGAACACCCCAGGGCTCTGCTGGAGAGCATGGGTAGCAGGAAAAAGGTTTAAAAAAGTAACAAAACACTCTTGAATTCATTAAAGGTAAATGAACTGCCAAAGCCAGAGGAGACTTTTTTGGATTTATGGCAGTTATGGTATATGCAAAACTGCATTCTTTTTAGAATGCAAGCATTACATGTGACACACAAATACATACACCCTACTACCCTGACACACACACACACACACACACACACAAATGCACATACTGTATACACACAAACATACACAGTATACACACAAACCTTCCCTTGCTTATTGCAGCAATAATAAAAGGATTTATTTGGATTAAGTAAAACCTGGATGCCATATTTAGTGACACCTGAAATGTTAGGCCCTGAGCTGTTGAACAGATAGACTCTGTGCATGTGTGTATAAGTGTGTGTGCGCATGTATGTATGTGTATGGTGGGGGGACAACAGCAGTTTGGCTGAGAAAGTCTTTTCTCTACATACTTCCCCCCAAACTGTGTTCTTGAAAAAAGAGTGGGGGTGGATTAAATGAAGAGAGACAGGCCTCAATGGCAGACATCTTTCGCTTTCTGTCTTCCTTCTCTCTCCTTAATATAATCATGTCTCTCTCAGAGGAGGTAGAGAGGGCTGGCTGACCAGCAGAACCTATTGGCCCACCCCCACAGATGGAGGGAGAGAGAGCGAGAGAGCAAGCGAGAGAGAGATGGGGAAGACAGAGAGAGACAAAGAAACAAAGGATATCAGTGGAAACAGGTGCGGTAACAGACATAAGCACCCAGAACAAGTGCAGTGCACACACAGACTTTGGACAGTAGGGGGCTCCACTCCCCGGCTGCATTGTCTCCAGGCAGGGCTGTATGCGTCTCTGGGGGTGACCGGGCTGGTTTGGCTGGAGGCTCTGTCGTGTCTGTGACTGTGTGGCTTGACTTTACAGCGTTGGCATTGTCAGGCTGGTCATTAGGCAATGTTGCTGTGCTGCTCTCACCTACTACTGCTTCCACTGTCCGCCTACGAATTTCTGGAGGGGCACTGTTCACAGATAAATAATACAAATAATAAAAAACATAGCCCATGCCAGGTGAGATACAGTTAAGAGCCTGTACTCTACACTTTTCTTGTACGTTTGCTAATAATGACTGTGGTATCGAAAACAAAAACAGTGGTAATACTATTTATCTGCCAAATTACTTCACAATATTCTTTAAAATTAAAACTACTGCTTAATAGGAAAGTGAAATCATGCACAAATGTTGACATGGACACAATATTTACAGTATCTGAAAAGCCTTCATTTAATCCCTATACAGTACAAGAAACAAAATACTAATACCTAACCCCAATGTTTACTTTTAGGGTCTTTAATATAATAAATGAAGACACTTCTGTGGATGCACAAATAACTCTTCAGACCCAACGTCACACTGCTTAAACTGACTGTAATTATGCCTTTCTTCTTTATGCTGGTCTGTATAAAGGTTGTGCCGTTTCTGTGCTAATAGTCTACATATAGGTGTGTGTGTGTGTGTGTGTGTGTGTGTGTGTGTGTTACCTGTTTGTGTGGATCTCTTTCCTCTCTGGTATGATGACCTCATGCTCAGGGAAAAAACGAGATATGGGGTCAAACTTTACAGGGTCACCTGTGCCATTGTGGGGGTCTTTTGGGGGACGTGGCCGAGGTGGAGGAGTGAATTCTGGAGGAGGGTCTTCCTCATTTGATAACTCCTTCCACGACTCCTACATAAGCAAGCATGTACACAAAAATATTCATGTACATACAGAGAGATTTGAAAAGAATAATAAATAAATAAAACATAAAAAAAACACAACACCAGTCAGTAATTTTTTAATTAAACTACTTTCTTGCTCACTTATACAATTTGTACATATACACTCTGTCAAAAGGGTTATAGACACATCCTCCTCCAATGTTTTAGATATATATAGTATAAGAAATAATGAACATGAATGCACCTTCTACATGTGCATACGTAGAGCTGGGCGATAAGGCAAAAAATTTTATCATGATAAATTTTTATATATTGATCAATCTGTCCAACACTGTCTTAGTTTTAAACAACATCTTCCTAAAAACATCAAACTAAATACATGAAATGTTATTGTTTAATATATTATATTAAATAAAATTAATATAATATTGTAGTGTCCGGCTGGACGCGTTGAAAGGAAAGGACGAGAAAGACGTTTACAGTCGTCGCTTTATTGTTGAAACTTACAATGAATGCTGTCGGCCGCAGCCACTCCAAAATAACAGGCTAGAGAACCAAGCTAATATGCTAATGCTAGCTAGCACTCCGGCTGACTGACACACACACACACACCCCCCTTCTCCTTCTTCTCACACAAACAGACGAGCACACAGCGACCTCGCGCTCTCTCGCCCAGCCAATCACACGTTTGTCTAAAGACAACAGTGCATTTTGGCAGCGTTGCTGAGGAGGAGCTAACAAGCAACAGTATTACACGTCAGAACTCACTGTCAAGCTGCTTAGACACGAAATGGAAATGAAAATTAATGCTTATCGAATTCTATTGTCCCGGCTTATCAACGTCATCGAGGGAAAAATTATCGTGAAAAAAAATCCATATCGTTTTTAACGCCCAGCATTATGCATATGTATGAACAGTTATCTGGTCTCACCTGAACAGATGTGTCTCCCATGATGGACTTGGCTCCTTCAATAACTGCGAGGTAGGAGAATCGGAGCTGGTCCGCTGTTTGGATCAGACCCATCCGGTACTGCCTCATGTCCAATAAAACATCCTTGATTTGGACTGAGGATGGGTCTTTCCGTAGAGACATCTATAAACAGAGTTTAAAACCATCAGCAAAAAGTTTAATAGTTATCTGACTGGATTACAAAGTCAAAATTGATATTAAACTCTGGCTTCACAATACTGGCTCAGATTAACTTCCTCCCTCCTTTAAACAGTCTTCATAGACTAGGAAAAAAGCAGCTGATCATTTTAGATTTGTTCTACAACTACAGACAGTAGTCCATTTATTTTTCTGTATACTTTATTAGCCTCCTTTCACTCTGTTTTTCCAATGATCAGGACCCCGACAGAGCAGGAATTATCTGTGTGGTGGATCACTCTCACCACTACTGTGACACTAATGTGGTGGTGCCGTGTGAGTGTGTGCTGAGAGTACATGGCATGAGATAAAAGTTTTTAAAACACTGGGTCCACTCACTGTCTACTCTGATCGACACATATGCCTTGTTGGTCCATCCGTAGCTCATCTGATGCTGCTTTATTTGTCCTCTAGTCCTTCATCAGTGGTCACAGAACACTGTTGATGGACTATTCTCAGTTCAGCAGCGACAGTGAATGTGTGTGGATCAGCCATAGCTGTGCTGCTGGAGTTTTAATTTCCTAACATCTACCACAAGAGATGCTACAGTGCTGAGAAATGATCCCTCAAGCAAATAATCCATGACCACTGAAGTAATTACTCCTTTAATTGTAGGACTACAGAGTGTACTTATATGTTAAGTAGCGCTGATGAACAGTGAGTGTCAATACAATGAAGTGATTTTAATAAAGTGGTTGATCAGCATATATTATAGGACAGAATACCCTGATTAGTCTGGAAATGTCAATGATGTTCTGAGAATAGATTACTACAAAACAGTTTCTCACCAGAAGGAGGCAGGTGTCTACAAGGCAGAAGGTTCCAGAGCGTCCTATGCCAGCACTGCAGTGGACCACCACAGGCCCCTGATCAGAGTTTAGACAGCCTGATTCTCGCACCTTAAACAGGAAGTTCAGGAAGGATGCAGGAGACTCAGGTACACCGAAGTCAGGCCAGGTGGTGTAGTGAAAATGAAGAATCTCCCTGGTTTCCTGAGTCTACAAAACACACAGTTAACTGACTGAAATGCAGGTTTACAGTACAGTTTATATACAAGTGCTCAGTACAGTAATCTATAAAAATGGTTTATTCAATAATGACTATAAATCATCTGTTAACTTGTATTAAACCCTTAAACTGGTCTGCTGAAGGTAGTGAGCTACATACAGGTTCTTGGAGTTTAGGTTAATTTCTGTATTGCAGAAACATTAGCAATCCTCCGATTATCAGAACAGAGTCACTGTGAAAGTGAAAAGGGTCTCACTGATAGATTCTCCAGCTCCAGCTGCCGTACTGTGTAGTATGACTTCACATCTTCTGAAACCAGCGTCAGTTTGAAGTTTGTGTCCTCAAAAAACGCTTCTCGCTCCTCTTTCTGTGGCCAGTACTGCGCACATTTCACCTGATTCAACAAAACACAGCAATATGAGGTCTGCGGCATGCAGAGCAGTTCAGTTTCAGTAGAAAGTTATTTAGCTAATGTTTTCCCTTCTTATATCATAAACATACACAGTTGATGCAAAATATTATGAACACATAAGGTACATCTACTGTAGATTTCATGCCTTGTTGGGTCAGAACTATTTTGAATGCATGTAGAGGACCTATATTGATGAAAGATTTTGCCGAATACTGAACACAGATTTTCATTACAAAAATCATTATAAAATTAGTAACTACACTATTTCCAAAAATAAGCCTTGTAGTTGGTCAGGAACGTTGGTTTTCTGCTAATATACAGTGGTGCTGTGATCCTTTTCCCATAATCATCGTTTTGTACTCTGCTACAACTGACTGGTGTGCTTGCTTAATTACAGTGGTGCTTTAAAGTTTTTGAACCCTTTACAAGTTTCCATATTTCTGCATAAATTTGACCGAAAACACTCACTCAGAGTCAATGCTGATTATTCCCACTATTAGGTAGGTCATAATATTCTGATATGACCCTGTATACAGTAGATATACAGTCTACTAACCCCTCTTAAAATTCTAAGTTATTATTTTTTGTTTTTTTTTAATCTCAGAACATTTTTGTTCTTTAGATGTGACCTGTAATCTGTACAATTCAAGTGAAAAACAAACTCAAATCCTTTAGGGAAGGGGTGTCAAACTCCAGTCCTGGAGGGCCGGATTCCTGCAGAGTTTTGTGATCTTCCTGATCAAACACACCTGATTCAGCTCAGCAGGTAATGAGCAGGTTTCATCAATTCTGCAGGAATCCAGCCCTCCAGGACTGGAGTTCGACACCCCTGCTTTAGGGGCATGAATATTCGCACTCTTAAATTAATACTTTGTTGAAGCACCTTTTGATATTATGATAGAATTATTTTTTTTGCGTAGGACTCCATCAGCATGGCACATCTTGACGTGAAGGTCTTTGCACATGTCAAAGGTTAAACTCACCGAGCCTTTCTCTATAACACGGTTCAGCATGACAACACCTCGAGTCCTCTGCTCCCACACCATCTCCCAAAAATGACCACATGTGTTAGGTAAAGGACCCTGGAGGGGACAGAGAGAATGACTAAATATTGTAAGTATTCCTGTGGATGGGCATTTTAATATACACAATTCACAAAAAAATCCAATCACTCAAAACAGGCCTTGATTTATATGCCAGTGACCTGCTACTGTAACGTTATGCCCCTCATATGGGCATATTTAAGTATAATTGGACAATATCAAGCAAAATATAAAGACAATTCTCTTAATAACTAAATACTGCAGTTTAGTAATGCCTGGTCAAGCTTGAGTGTGCTCTGCACAATGATGTATGATGACGTTTGGAAGTTTAAGCAGAGACAAATCTCGCTGATGAACCAAAGGATTGGACACGTTCAGACATGTCTGCTTTCCTCTAGAGAATGTGCAGAAGAATTAAAAGCTCTGCAGGTTCGTCAGCCAAGAGCTTAGAGTTTATGACATTTCACAACACATTCTAGACTGGTGAGGAAGAGTCATGTAATAAACAGTTGAAAACGTCCTGCACTTTTTGGGAATAAGTCACCAATCTTTCACACAGTGTCTGCCCCAGATCACCATCATCACAATTAGTGTTGTCACTCTAAACTGGAAAATACCAGCTCAGACACCAGCTCAACAGTATTACAGGAAGCAACAGTATTACACAAAATATGTGATGCGGGTACTGCTGGCTCACTTGTAAACCTTACTACTAATCAAGGAAAACAAAAAATAAACAAAACTGGGGTGTGTTCAAACTGAGAGAAAATGTAGGATTTTAAATTTATTAGGACAAAACGGTTTATTGGTTTAAATGTTGATAGCATAAAGGAATCACATATCCATTAATAAATGTTACAGTAATGCTCAACAATCCCCTTTCTCTTACCAAATAGGAGGAAAAAATTATTATTATTATTATTATTATTATTATACCAACAATAATAATAACAATAATCTTTATTTCTATAGCATCTTTCATACATACTTGCAGCTCAAAGACAATTTATACTGTCATGGCCAAAAGTGTTGGCACCCCTGAATTTTTTCCAGAAAATGAAGTATTTCTCCCAGAAAATTATTGCAATTACATGTTTTGTTATACACATGTTTATTTCCTTTGTGTGTATTGGAACAACACAAAAAAAAACCAGAGGAAAAAAAGGCAAATTTGACAATTTCACACAAAACTCCAAAAATGGGCCGGACAAAATTATTGGCACCTTTTCAAAATTGAGGGTAAATAACTTTGTTTCAAGCATGTGATGCTCATTTAAAAATTTAAAGGAAGGCAATTTAAAAATCACACCTGAAACCAGATAAAAAGGAGAGAAGTTGACTCAATCTTTGCATTGTGTGTCTGTGTGTGCCACACTAAGCATGGAGAACAGAAAGAGGAGAAGAGAATTGTCTGAGGACTTGAGAACCAAAATTGTGGAAAAATATCAACAATCTCAAGGTTACAAGTCCATCTCCAGAGATCTTGATGTTCCTTTGTCCACAGTGCGCAACATAATCAAGAAGTTTACAATCCATAGCACTGTAACTATTTGCCTTTGACGTGGACGGAGGAGAAAATTGATAAAAGGTTGCAACCCAGGATAGTCCGGATGGTGGATAAGCAGCCCCAATCAAGTTCCAAAGAAATTCAAGCTGTCGTGCAGGCGCAGGGTGCATCAGTGTCAGCTCGAACTATCCGTCGACATTTGAATGAAATGAAACCCTATGGCAGGAGACCCAGGAGGACCCCACTGCTGACACAGAGACATAAAAAAGCTAAACTGCAATTTGCCAAAATGTATGCAAGTAAGCCAAAATCCTTCTGGGAAAACATCTTGTGGACAGATAAGACCAAGATAGAGCTTTTTGGTAAAGCACATCATTCTACTGTTTACCAAAAACGGAATGAGGCCTACAAAGAAAAGAACACAGTACCTACAGTCAAATATGGTGGAAGTTCAAAGATGTTTTGGGGTTGTTTTGCTGCCTCTGTAACTAGGTGCCTTGACTGTGTGCAAGGCATCATGAAATCTGAAGATTACCAAAGGATTTTGGGTTGCAATGTAGGGCCAGTGTCAGAAAGCTGGGTTTGCGTCCTAGGTCATGGGTCTTCATGGTCATGACATACTTCAAAAAGCACCCAAAAATGGATGGAAACAAAGAGCTGGAGAGTTCTAAAGTGGCCAGCAATGAGTCCGGATCTAAATCCCATTGAACACCTGTGGAGAGATCTTAAAATTGCTGTTGGGAGAAGGCACCCTTCAAATATGAGAGACTTGGAGCAGTTTGCAAAAGAAGAGTGGTCCACAATTCCAGTTGAGAGGTGTAAGAAGCTTGTTGATGGTTATAGGAAGCGATTGATTTCAGTAATTTTTTCCAAAGGGTGTGCAACCAAATATTAAGTTGAGGGTGCCAATAATTTTGTCTAGCCCATTTTTGGAGTTTTGTGTGAAATCATGTCAAATGTGCCTTTTTTCCTCTGTTTTTTTGTGTTGTTTCAATACACACAAAGGAAATAAACCTGTGTATAACAAAACATGTGTAATTGCAATAATTTTCTGGGAGAAGTACTTCATTTTCTTGAAAAAATTCAGGGGAGCCAACACTTTCGGCCATGACTGTATAAATTGTCTTTGAGCTGCAAGTATGTATGAAAGATGCTATACAAATAAAGATTATTATTATTATCTATATAGATATAAAATCATAATATTATTCAAATTAAAATGAGTTTAAACATAAAATAAAACAAATTAATATAAACATAATAATATAACTTCCCTAAAAAAATGTGGATATAAACAGGAAGGTTTTGAGGCTTTTCTTAAAAGGTGTTCAGGGATGAAATGTCTCAGCTTTAGAGTAAGAGAGTTCCAAAGCTTTGGGCCATAATGGCTAAAAGCACTATCTCCATCTTTAACTGGGTTTTGGGAATCACCAGTAGATTACCGTTTGAAGATTTGAGAGATGCATAGTTTTGGTTGACTCTTGAGCTTACAGGCTTTAGTACTACTATTTACTCTGCTTAATAATACATCCTCTTGTAGTATATTCATGGTATTCCTTTGTACCATGATGCTTTGCACAAAATATATCCTAAACTTCTGGTGGATAGAAAACAGCTGTACTAAATCCACTGGCAATAACTTGTGGGAGACACCAAAACTAAACTGAAAGTATTTAGTTAAAGGTAAAAGCACAAAAAACCTTGGCAGATATGGTTTACACTTTCTCTAAGCATTTTGTAATATTATATAGTTCTACATTAAAAAGATGTAAATAATTACATGCTTACTTTAGCAAAAAATGAAAAATAAAGGAAAAGGAAAAACACAGGCAACTACAGTACAGAGGAAAATTAACTGGAAAGAAGAAGAAAACAATTACAAATGTGTTTTTACTACTTCCTTTGGCTTTAAAATAAAAGCAACTACTACTTTTAGCCACAGAGTTAAATCAGAAGAAAAGCTAGTTGTAACTTCATCCCCTGAGAACATGTTGGTACAGAGAAATTTTCAACTATCAGTCTAGATACACTAGACTTCTCAGACATGTCCATGCATACTCATGTTAAGGTTCTTGACTTTCTTAAATGCAAAGGAAAATAATATAATAATTGTCTTAAACAGGTCAAGTTGGTATTTTATTAGGTAACTTGAACTTGTACATGAACCAACTGACAATAACTTGTGAGGCTAAATGCTAAATAATCACTGTAGTAATGTATATTAAAAGATGCCACAGAATGCATTCATTCAGTGCTTTAAATTATCCAATTTCCACACAGAAGGTATGCATCTATGGTTGGGGTGAAAAAAATAGATCTAGTTTTAGATCTATAGTACAACCATATAATTTGGCCAAAGAATTAAACAAGCTATTTGGCATTTTTATGGTGGGCTAGTGCTCTGACTGGCATATTTACAGTGATGTACCACAACAGCTTACACCATCAACATGTAACAAACTATATACATTTAAAAAAAATTATATACATCTTAAGACTTGTTTATTTTTTTCTTCTTTTTGATCCAGGGCCCACAGGAAGTATTTACTTCTGTTTTTTGTTGTTGTTTTTACTGTGCCAGTAATTGTGTAGGAAACTGAAACAGAGGGCTGAGGAAACAACAGAGGGAGAAGAGAGAGAAGAAGATAAGTGATGATTTGCACATTATGCAAGACAAGTATGAGAGATTGGATGTAAAGATGAAGATGTTTTGAATTGTTTGGATGGTGTCAAGAGGCTGTTTGTCTAAACACTGGTGGAAACTGAAACTAACGGTAGATGTGTGGCTGTTGTAAGCAATAAACTTAGTTTTGGAATGGGCCTGTTTTACCACCTTATTTTGCTATACAGAGTTTACAGTTGTTACTTTCTATGACAACTTTACACTTTTGTACTGTCAACTTAACACCAACAGTTCTATGTTGAAAAATTGACAGAAATCTTGTACCTATTTTTGATGGCATTAACAATTTATATTGTACCAAAGTTTTATACAAAAGATGAACAGCTCAACACATCACAGCATATGTAGAGTTGCTCCCTTAGATTTAAGTCTATAATTTCTAAACTGTGAACTGTTAACCTGCTAAATAAGTTATTGCTAGCAATTAGTGCTAACCAGGAGAGAAAAATGATGGCTTAGTTGGCAATCTCATATTCAATGGTCTATCAACAAGATGTCACAATTTTACACAGCATTATAATTTAGTTATTTTTGCTAATTACTTGGCATCATGGACTTCACAATAACACAAGAACGTTCTCCAACATTCTCTGTTGCAATGTTCTCATAACTTATTGGAGTACATTGGACAATGATAAAGTTATTTGTGAAATAGAAAAATATGCTGATACATAACTTCACTCCACAGCTTGTGTCAAAAATATACATGTATAATTTTTAAAGCTTTAAAGGCACTTTTAATTACAGTGGTCTTTAAGTTGTCATGTTGAAAGGTACAAATTAAGTAACATCTAATACATCCAGTAAGCCTGTCAGTGTATGCTTTTTAGGAAAACAACAAATGGCACAGTTCAGTAAAGCAAGAATGGAACAGTGACCATAATTCATCATCGTCATCTAATCGCCTACAACTTTTGCCAATTAAGTTTTATACTTGCACAATCACACGGAACCAGTGAAAAGACCACCCACCACGACCATTAACATATTTGCACATATTCATGCCTTCTTTCATGGAATTATTCATAAAAGTATTCTACACATTTTTGCTTGAATGTTTATTAGCAGAATTAAGCAAGTACTCGGTGGAATTCATTATAACATTTTTTAACTTTATCAGTTATCACAAATGATAACTAGGCTTGTTTTTTTTTTCTCTACACACTGTGCAACTGTAAGTATTGTGTTGCATACAGAGTACCGTATTTCATCACAGTAAAGCCTAATATAAGCTACAAAATAAGGAAAGCTAGAATTATAACCAGTCAATTTAATTGATGTACTTAAATAGTTGCAAAATCCTTCAATCACAATTATTTAAATGACAATCACCAACAATAATGTCAGGATCTTAACAGGCTGGATGATGGCAACACTTTAAACGCCACCTATTGGTCCAGATCACAGCAATCAACTTATTCATACACTTGCCATATAATTTTTTAACTGATTTAAGCCTGGTTTACACAGTGTGATTACAATGGTCCTTTTTTTACAATGGATGCTAGCTAGTAAAATCTTAGCAGTGTTATATGTCAAACTGGGTGAAAAGTTAAAGAAAATGACTACGTTCAGCAAATATCAACGAGCATGTCCAGAAAATGGGTTGTGTAGAAAAACAAGCCCTCAGCATAGTATTGGCAATGTTATCTTTGAGTAACTGCACTTGGAGAATCAAAAAAGTGGAAAGTTTGGATCCACAATATTAACATTTTAATGCATTTCATTTCACAACATTTAGCTTCACAAGACGTGAAAGAAATTCTCTTTGTTGCCACAATTCCACAAACCATTCTCCCACATATGATTTACATTCAGAATGGTTACTACTCTATTTGTAGTTCTGTGTTTCGCATCCCACAATCACATCCTCTCATTGGAGGCTTTGTAGATAACCTTTCAGGAGTGGTCACACGCTGACATTTTAATCCAAATTTCTGACACTGACAGAACTCATAGACTCAGCCGTTTATGGCATTGAGCCATAAATCAGTACAATATAAAACACCAGTCCTTGGAAGAGGGGAGTCCATGGGTCCCCCTCAGTTTAAAATGTCAGAAAAACATTGCAAATGGAAAAACAAAACCCGGGGTCATAAGCCATTGCCTGTTAGCAAATATTTTAGCCCTGGGGCTACAGCCTCATGTTTTTATGTGCTTCCTATTAGCCAAAAAGCACAAAAAGAATGTGCTGTGGGTGTTCTTGTCCTTCTGTGAGCCAATAAAAAGAGTGCCGTTTTGGACCTGCATAACTGCAGTTTGACTCCACTTGTTTATTTGCCAAAGACTTGGCACAAGAATCTGACGTCATCGTTTTCAAATACCATCATTATATGCAAATACCACAGTATATGGTATTACCATCATGCCACCAACCCAAGCATAGACCAACATTTAGTCAAATGCTAAACAGAGACGGAGACTTCAAGTATTTAGCTTGGTCTCCGTTTAGCACTTGACTGAGCGGTTACACAATGTTGTTTAAAAGAACTTGCAAGAAGCAATACACTCATCGTGGCTGAAGTCGGGTAACCATAAGCTTACATTTCATTACTGTTTTTGTTACACTTCCTGTTTTTCACATGATCATTTACTACCACTTGAGGTAACACCAGTTTTACACTATAAGCAACATGGTGCATGCAGCCAACCTGAACTGCTCCATGCAGGACAGCACTGTGCTAGGCATGGCAGTTACTTCTTAATCAGGCCTCATATGTAATGACAACTATGCTAATATTTAGCCTCTAGCGGTTCACCTAAGTGATTTATTATTTATCCAATTGTTGGACAAACCTTGCCACATTACGAAAAATCTGCAACTCTTTCATAACTTATTGTGAGTAAGTTTTGCATTTGGAGCAAAACTCAAAATCTGAACTAAATACATGGAAATGCCCTGAAACGGTCTGCAGTAAACAAATGTACACTACAAATGAAGCAAACAGGACAGTATTCCTTGCAATTATCTGTACTGGATCTAACTGCTGGTTGTAAAACTCCAGGTGAAGTATTATGCATGTACCCTAATCTTTAACCTTTCCCAGATTTCCCAGAATTGATGGTATTATCCCTATTACTCCAGTTCTGTACCCTCCTTTGAGGGCACCATCCAGTCTATGCATGTTTTACTCTGCTTTGGAAACTGCTGAGGTGTGACCTCACACAAGGGAGACTTCCAATCCACAGAACATCAACAATTTAAACCCCAGAACAGGCGACTAATGAACAAACAATAGTTAACACTGTGTTCCCACGAGATCTCAGCATTCACCAACATTTTATGAAAGTATGCATGTCTCTTATGTGTAAACATCAAGAGGTTAGAATTCACAAGGTTACTTTGGTGATATACACCAAGTTCCTCTGTGACATTATCACACAGCGTGAACTAAGAAAAGCAATGGGCATTCTAGAGGAAGTGCAGAAAGCTACCAGCTCTCTATAGTGGGATGTTGCCCATGTCTAACCTGAGTAAGTATGTAGCTTCTCTGTGCCTCCTCCATGGAGATCAGGCTGGCATTGATGTAGTCGTTGCTGCTCAGCTGAAGATGAATTCGGCTGTGGTCAACTGACAAGGGAGAGAAAAAAAAGGGAGGGAGAGAAACAAGTCATTTTTGCACCTTCAGTAATACCACATGGTAAAGTACCATATAGTGTAGTCACACAGGTGCAGCTGACAAGAAATCCCAGGGGTCTCTGTGGCGACACAAACACCACAGGTCTTTCTCAGGTCCTCTTCTCAGTTCCACTAAAAGAAAGAACCTTCCTGATAGCAGTTCAGCACAGACAAATGTGCAGTAATACTGCAAAAAAGTATGAGGTGTGAAGTAGAAGTGACTTGTGGGTGCTAATATGACTGAAGCCTACATTTATGATTTGTGCCTTAAAACAGCGTTTTAGCTGATGTACTCAAAAAAAATTAGGACTGAGAGGGGAAAAAAATGAGAGACTGAGAGAAAACAAGAGGAAACCACAGCAGCATTGCTCTCTAAAGACGCTATGACGGAAGAGTAAAAAAGAAGGGGAGAAAAAAAATGACATTGTTGGTGCGAAATGATAATCTGTCCTGTTGTAAATTCTGAAATTTCAGCGAATTCCTGGCCTCACAAATAACACTGGTGATGCGATTTCCAGCATGATAGCTTTACGGCATTTTTACTGCAATTAAGCAGATTTTACAGCTGTCCTATGATGCTTCAGTTTTTGCAGACAGACTTGTTAAGACATTTATTAAATAGGCCAGTATACTGATTTAGGATCAGATGCCTCTGCCTACAATGCATCTGTATCATTTATTGCTATAAAGCAGGGAACTTATTGTGGGATCTGGGTCTTGATGTGCACTCGTTTCAGACTGTAATAATTACAATAATATATTGTAATGTAATGTAATGTAATGACAATAAAATACTTACATACATACATGCATAGAATATTAACCTACTTTATAACACATTCCAAATAAAATACAGACATACATGGGCTGACATCTCTGTAGCGATTGCGGCTTCTGTTTTCTGGTAGTTTGGCAATCCGGCAGGGCAGTTCACTTGACTGTTGTCTGATTTCCTAAAGAAAGAAACACATTTATCACAAATTGCAGAAAATAACACAAAATATCACAAATATTGCCTATTAGGAGGACAAATGCAACCAACAAATTAGAAAATGAGAATCTAATGTCCTGCTCTGGTATGCATGGATGTTTCATGAGGTGGCACATACACACGCATACAGGCACTTCTTGCTTTTTGCCACCACACTGTGCCTTCAGTGAAGAATAAAATAAATAGGTACAAAAAATTGTGAATGAAATAGTACTGAAACAGCATTTGTACTCTAGAGTAGGCTAAGTTATTTAAACTGATTTAATTAATTTACTTTTAGGATAAATCCAATGAATTTTCTGTATAATTAAAACAGCTCCCCTAATGAGCTTTGCTCATTAATAAGCTACTTATTAAAACTTACAAGAGGTCAAACTAGAACAGAACTGCCAGTGTCCTATGCTGCATCAAAGCATAAAACATAGTTCTACTTCTACTAATCATTTGTTAAGAATTTTCAAATCTAAAGTGTGCTGCTTCAGTCAGAACATTGGGCATTACTAGTGAGAAGAGCTAATATTAATATTATTTTATATTACTATTATATTAGTTTATTATATATATATTATATATTTAGAAGACTCATAAATGATACGTCTACAGGGTGTGACAGAACTGATCAATATATTGCTGGTACTCTGCTGTGACATTGTGATGTTTTAGTAATATACATGATCAGTAATCATATATCCATGATACAACACCCATTAAATAGTGGTGCCCTTGCCAAGCAGTTTGTGCACTTCACACGTGATATCCAGTCCCGGACAGTTAACAGAAGTGTGACACACAGGGTCCTTTAAAAACTGTATGGAGAACAGATTCACATAAATCACACTGAAATATATAGAATAGAATCTTTATTTTCATTGTACCAGTGCAATGAAATTGAAAGTGCAAAAAATCGTAAGGCACAAACATTAAACAGTACAATCAGTAAAAACACTTTAAAACAGTTATGTATTGTGCACTGTGCAATTGTCTAGTGCAATCATACATTGTATAGTGCAGTTAAGGCTCTGGCATAAAAGTCTGTAAGTATAATATAGTAATATATTAAGTCTCCTTTCTGAAAATGTACTTTCAGTGGTGGATCTGGATCAAAGCAATGTCAGACATGTATGACATGCTTTTTATAATAAACAAGCTGTACTAAAGCAGAATGAATGTGTTTATTAACTTCATCATTATTACATGATGTGTCAAATATATAATGATACCAAATTTTATCACTATCATCAATCTGGGAATCACTTCACAGCTGTGGGCTACTGAGAGTACATTCTCTTTAAATACAGTGTAGTTAAATTAAAGCCTCTTCACAGAAGTGAGGTTTGGTAGCCAGCCAGCTAGTTACTGGTTAGCTCATCCGTCTATCAGCTCAGTGTAACGTTAGCCAGCAGGCTAAATGTCATCAGCACGTTGTCGTAAGGCCAAAGAGGACGTTAAGACAAGCGGTATGATATTCTCGCGGGTCGTAATCTCGCCAACTTCACTTCAAAGAAACACCAGAAGACGAAGTTCAAGTTGGCCTGGTATTCGCCGCCTTCTTCCTAGAACTGTCCGTTCCACCTTAAATAGTGCAACCTCAGGCGCCCGAACGTAACTACAACTCAGTTTAAGGTGGAACGGAAATTTCGAGAGAAAAAAAGAACCTGGCGAATGAACAGCTAACTTCAGCTTCGTAACTGCTAAGCTGCCTTACCTGGTAAATGGCGTTCCAGTTCCCGGATTCATCAATTTCCCGAAACTCGGCTTCCATCGCCGTGTTTTCACCAGCCCTCCTCCTGCTACCGATCAGTGACTCCCTGTACAATCAGTTACAGAACTGTCGCACAAATTATATGAGCCGTAAAAGCGTATAAAAGTTTGTCTTTGTTTTCTTTAAGTGGATATTTTAACGGCACTGTTGTCTCTTGGCCTGTTCTTACCGGAAACACGCCGCACGCTCCTCCCGCGTCGCTGCGCCTCTCCGATTCCCCGCCCAACACCCCGACGGGGAGGCAACACTAACCAATCATAGGACGCGAGCTGTTGCGCGCTCACAAGAACAGCCAATCATGATGTAGCGCTGGGGCGTGGACACCTCCAAGGCCAAACGGAGCGCGAAGCGATAACGCGCAGTTTCTATGGGAATTGTAGTGTTTTAGTATTGTGTATTGTAGTTTTCACGTCAAACTGTCTACGGCAAGGGTTTTCAGTCCTTGTCTAGATACTCTCTTATCCACAGCAGGGAAGACGTTCTAAGGTTCGATGTCGTAAAAAGGATGTAACATTATGATAATGATTTTGGTTGATGAACATGATGATAATAATTTATTCAATTATATACTGTTATAAAAAGATGAAATGTATAAGTGTCAGTATGGTTAGATGTGAGCAGAGTGCGAGTTAGCATAAAATTATCTATTATTTACAGTATATTGCAGAATTTATGTACACTTCAGGCACTTAAATTGGTTAATGCATTTGAGTGAACATGCATAGTGTATAGAAATTACATATAAGATCAGATAAAACTTGGAAGATTCCTTCAGGGAAATTTAGTTTTCAGCAGGTCTCACAGCAGTAGCAGCGCACAGGGTGAAAGATAAAAAATGACTATAAACAATTGCTAAACATGGTAAAACTAATATCCTTAACTTAAAATAAATTAAAAAATGAAATTGATGCCAAATTAAAATAGTAAAATAATGCACATTGTCCATAAGTCTATGGCTCGTTGGGTGGTGGTTCTTGCTCTTCCAATCCATCCTCCACATTTCATTTGCTTCTTTAGGGGATTTGTATGGATGTTCTTTCCTGCCACTTAATATTAAAAAAAACAAAATTAAGCACTTTTTTCTTTTTAAGTAATTATTTTGATATTGAACATCATTATTTTGAGATATCCAGTCATTATTTGGAGAGGTGGCTAAATCATTTTTTTGATATTCCACATCATTATTTTGACACACTGTCATTATTATGAGATTCTATGTCATTTTGAGATGCTAAGTAATTATTTTGCAATACCAGTTGGACACTGGTATCTCTTAAGTCATTATTCTGAGACACTAAGAAATTATTTGGAAATGCTAAGTCCACGTGTGGTCCGTGTGTCCGGAGCTCCGCCACTGTGCTCTTATATTGTGGATAACTGTGTACCTTTCTTTCTACATATTAGTAATGGTTTTGTTCTAACAGTGTCTGAACTGAAGAGTAGTTTGGACTCTAACCTGTCTGTACTAGCTAAGATAATTATCTTAATGGAATCAAAGCACTGTTTTATGCCGCTCTGGACAAATGCCAAATGCTTTAAATGTAAATGTATTGAGAGGATGTAATTATTTTCAGATGCCAAGTCATTTTTTAAACTATTTGACTTCTAAGTTTTAGCCATTTTTTATCCCCTTCCCAATGTAGTAGTAGCCAATTAGCCCATCCCTTCCGTTAGGACTCTCAACATCTCTTTTGCAATGTCCCTGACTCTAGGAGGGTGAAGACAAGCCTCTTCCCACCCAAAGAGAGCACTGTCAATTTTTGCTCTCTTGGGCCCCGGCTGTTGATAGTAAGCAGCATGACTCGGAATCCTCTGGTCATAGTGTCAGCATCTTAGCCTGCTGAGCCTCTAGCCCCCCACCCCCCTCCCCCAAGTCATTTTTTGTGGTGATTTATCATGATTTCGAGATGAGAGTATTATCTTAAAATAAAGACTTATTGTAGTATCTCACAATAAAAACTTATCTGTCTCTCAAATTAATGAGACAGTACCTGAAAATAACGACTTACTATCTAAAAATAATGAGATAGTACTTCAGAATAATGACTTACTATCTAAAAATGACTTGATATCTCACAACAATGATTTAAAATCTCAAAATAATGACATAGCACTTCCATTAACAATGAAAATAATTAGATGTTGGGTTATTATTTTAATGTGCGTCCCTGTACACTCCTGTCTCGCAGCTTTCTTCCGTGTACTTCACCGTTTACACCACACTTCACACAGTCACTGGTTCACACTGCGGGGTTTCACAGCTCACTGCTGACTGACAACAGCTTCCAGGAAGGAGCTTCCAGCTTTAGCGACAGCTAACTCACTGACCCGTCATCTGCGCGTAGGGTGAGATAACACAAGAGCTGTTTAAACCTCAAAGGCGAACTTTCACCGTCTTTTCTAACATCTGGGACTTACATCAACATCAGTTACACTTCCTGTGGACGGTTCCTTTACAGCGTTAGCTAAACGAGCTAACGGTAGCTAGCTATTGACAGTTTAATGTGTAACCAGCGACTTTCTCTTCTATTGACACCAGCTTGCCGAGTGAGGTTCAGTTAGAGGCAAGCCAACAGCCTTCGTAAGCAGGTATGGAGAGAGAGTGAGCACCACACTGCTGTGAGCTGTTTATTTTGTTCTGTTTTGTTGTTTAACGTAAGTCAGAGCTGCAGCTAGCTGTGTTAGCAGTCTGGCTACAGTCTTGGCTGCTCATGCAATACTTTGAGATGTTGATTAGTCGAATGAAAACATGTCTACACTTTAAATGCTAGCTAGGATTGTTCTTTTCCTCGTTACAGCTGCGATTGAAGCTAACAAGCCTGTTCTCTCTTCCTTACCTAACCTAACCTGAAGAACAAGTTCTGCCACGTCATGTAATATCAGCGAGTACTTTTTGATGTTTCTGTAAATGTCTGTTATAAAGGATAATATGCACTACAGTGTTAGGTTTTAGTAATGCCATAAACACATATTCAGGTGGAATAAAGAGAGTTCTTTATTCAGGTAACGTGGACTAAATTATGGCATATGGTATGATATAATATAGCTATTTATTACACTCAGAGCTGGGCAATTCCATAATGAAATAGCGATACTTGCGATCCTGATTTTTTTTTTTTTTTTGAAAATGAAAATATCGAATTTTAACCCTCTCGACCCCAGCCTGCTCTGTGTTACTAAGGTATAACTTAAAAAATTACAGCAACCTTCATTCTAGTTTAATTTTTACAATTTTAAATAAGTTGAATCTTTCAGTTTTAATTAAAAATAGTTATTCATTCATGTAGTCATTCATGCTCTTTACATAGGATTCTAATTATGTTATGATACATAATGAGACAGACCGGTTTTCAATTAAAATAACAGCTGTCATACTTCCTATGACTTCCTAGCTGTCATGATCTTGTCATTCATATATATATATATATATATATATATATATATATATATATATATATATATATATACATGCACTAGAATTTATCCCATTTTTTTATTGCAAATTATTCCGTTTAAAGCATAGGAGTTAAATAAGAACTCATAACATCTTTTGTTTATGTTATGGACTTATGTTTTAGGTCATTATCTTGCAGTCAGATGAACCCCTGACCAACTAGGCACATTAGTCTTGGAAATACTTGTTATTCCTATCAGTATGACTTACATCTCATTAAAATAAAATTTTAGAATTTCATTTCAAGTTTAAGTAAATTACTAATCAGATAGTATCAACATTAAAACTAAAAGTGCATGTATATGTCACTTTACATGTAGTAATTCTAAAGTATATGCAGTTAAACGTTTTGAATGAAATCTTTTTTCACAATACTTTAATTTGTGGTCAGAATTTTTATCTTTTTTTGTTTTTAGCTATTCATCTCTTACACCTTCACACCATGCATTTAAAAGCAATAAAATGTTTTGCATCCACTTTAATCATGAATTTCTTTTTGTTTAATTAATATTATATATATATATATATATATATATATATATATATATATATATATATATATACACAGGATTTTAGGACTGTCAGTTGTGGGGCAAGGTGGGGCCTGTGGGGAGCGTTAGGTTTTTCTCCCCATGACAGCACGACATCATGGCAACAACGGCACCAGCAGCGATGCCGAGTGGCGGGTCTCGGAGGATGAGAGAGACATGGAGGATGTGGACCTCGCCGAGCTTGGACCGCTGCTGACTAGTCCAGAATCTCTACGCAGAGTGAGTGATGAAGTGAGGTCTCAACTAAGAGTAGCAAGAACGACAGAAATAAATCGGAGAAGGCTTTTTTTGTTATCTTATTGGCTTTCGTTAGCACTCTGCGCAGCATCATATAAAGCTTTAGTAATGCTTTAAATATAAAGTTTTAATAATACTTTGAACAATATTTGACATTTATCTATCATCTTCAGTTGTCATCATTAGTATGGAGAGTAGGTTTTGAATAAGTAAAAATTTACCATTTCTTTTTTGTAAACTCTTTTTAAAAGCACATGTTAAAAAAGCGTTTTTCTGTTGCTTAAACATCTGAATGGTTTGAATGCAACAAAGAAAATAAGCTAATTTGTTTTGAAAGTATTTGAAGTTAGGTGCCCAGACATTTGACAAGCTGTGTAGAATAATAGATTATAAGTTGCTGTCCATGAATCACTTTTTTAATCTGTAATCTGCTTCAGCAGACTTCAAGAGCATGCAAAGGTACAAATGATGATGATGAGGATGAGGATGAGGGACAAGGTTTGCGGGTGGTCACATTGCCCCTACAGGCACACCATGCCATGGAGAAGATGGAGGAGTTTGTGCACAAGGTAAGCAGATCTGACATTATATTTATTAGAGGTGTTATTTTCAATGACAGGTGTTTAGTGTTGCGTTAGTGTGTGACAAACACTGATCCTAGATTAACACTATTACTCTCAGTTTGATACAATCAAGCATGTGTTTTTTGGCCTTGAAATTGCAACAGTTAATGGGTAGTGGTCAAATTGGTCAGCAGCTATTTGATTTAGTGTATGTGGGCTCATATTCAAAAAGTTGCTCAGAGTAGGAGTGGTGATCTGGGATCAGATTTGCTAATGTTTGCTTACTGACAATAACAGCTCATAGATTTGCACTCTTACTCTGAGAACCTTTGTGAATACAGGACCTGAATAACACTTGTTACTTGTCCTGTGTTTGACATTAATTCTAGGTATGGGAGGGGCGTTGGCGAGTAATCCCTTACCAGCTGCTTCCAGATTGGCTGAAGGATAATGACTACCTACTTCATGGTCACCGCCCGCCCATGCCATCTTTCCGAGCCTGCTTTGGAAGCATCTTCAGGATCCACACAGAAACGGGGAACATCTGGTCACATTTACTGGGTAAATTCCATGTTTCTGGAATTTTAGGTCATATGTGTTTGTTAAGTAAATAAAACGTTTTAAATCTGTCTGTTATATATTATTTTTTAAGCCTTTGACATTTATTAAAGCCTGATATTTGCTTTTCAAATGATGCGTACATGCATAAATGACCGCAGAATAAATGTATGAATAACTTAAAGAAATCAAGGCATTATTGTAGCCTCCATAGTGTGTATTAAATGTTTATTATTATATTGTTTTATGTTTTGTTATTCAGGTCTGATTTTGTTCATATGTCTGGGCATTCTCACCATGCTGAGGCCGAACGTGTCGTTCATGGCTCCTCTACAGGAGAAGGTGGTGTTTGGGATGTTCTTCCTGGGTGCTGTTCTTTGTCTCTGCTTCTCTTGGCTCTTCCACACAGTTTACTGTCACTCAGAGAAAGTCTCCAGAACATTCTCTAAGTGAGTATTTGTAGAGGGTTTTGTGCCAACCACCTCTGATTTAGGAACAGTAGAGTCTATTTCAGACTTCGACTTTCATCTCATAGGGTTTTTAGAAATTTCCAGAAATGTTGGTGCACTTTCTAAAAATGTAATTTGTTAGTTCACTTGAAAATGTATTTAACAGACAAAAGTACAACAAAAATGTTTTCTGTTTTCAGTTATGAACGTAATTCTACTGTACTTGGTAAACAAAAACCCATTTAGAATCTCATGCCTGTAACACACTCACAAAAAGCTTTGAACTGTTTAGGAATTGAAGACAAATTGTTGCAGTTTTACAAATGAATTGTTTGTCCATTTTTGCTGTATACATGATTTGAGCTGCTCAGCAGTCAGTGGTTGCCATTATCTGATTCTCTTCTTTATGATGCACCAGTCCAGGAAACAGATCTGGACTGTAGGCATATCAGTCATGCACATACATTCTGTGTCTACAAAGCAATACTGTTGTAACTTGTTTAGAATGAAGCTTGACATTATCCTGCTGAGATCCTGGGAAGAGACATCATATTGACAGCAGTATACTGTATGTCTCTCCAAATAACTATTTAAGCCTCCACATCAATGATACCTTCACATATATGCAGATCACTCATGCCACAGGCACTGATGCAGCCCCATGCCATCTCAGTTCCTGTTTTGTGTGTGTGGTTCTTTTGTTTGTTTGTTAGTTGTTTTTTTTCACTTTTCATTGCTACCAGTTTGGATGGATGTTTTCATCTGTGGCACACAGAATCTGATGTTTGTGTTTCCCAAACATAAGCTGAAGTGTGGACTTGTCTGACCACAACACGTTTGGATTGTTTTTCGACCTTTTGCACAAAATTAATACTCTTTGCATTATGTAGCTTCAGGTTGCATTTATTGATGCAACAACAATATGTGTCAATTGACAATGATGTTCCAAAGTACTATGTGGCCTTGTCCATCACAATAGCATGTTTCTCAAACAGTACTTGCTGAGGGTTCAATGGTCATGCACATTCAGAAGCAGTTTAATTCTTTGATTTTTATGCACCATGATTTCCCTTGACTCCCTGATTTTTTTCAGATTATGAATGATGATGGTGAACATTTTAAATACTGATCTTTCTAGAAACATTATCTTTCCACTGACAGACAGTTCTCGCACAAAGTTTGGCCCAAAGTGGTGAACCACAACCCATCCTTGCATTCAAATACTAAGTCTTCTATGGATGCTCATTTTATACTGATGTGTTGATGATCTCAACTGTTACCTGTTAGTTGTAGTAATTTTGTAAACTTCCAGAACACTTGTACGTTTCAGTCTATTTTTGACTATTTTGGAGGCATCAATTTCTAACTTTGTTTATATTTCACAGAATTAATTGTTTAGAACACTGAAAATATTTATTTGTCCTTTTGTTTGTTAAAAGTTCAAGAGAATGAACAAATTCCATATTTCAGTTATTGCATTTTTAGAAAGTGTACCAACTTTTCTGGTAATAGTTTTATGTGCACTTTCCATCACAACTGACTTGTAGCTTAGAAAGAGACACTGGAAATATGTATGATCCTGAGTGGTTAATCCTGTTTTCACCATAGAAGCTGAAAGTCAGTAAAATGTGATTAAACAAATTTATATTTTCGGGCCAGTTCAGTGCAGAGAAATCACAATCATGAATATTATAGCACAGTTATTTTTTAAAACAATCATTTTTGACAAATGCAAAGAGCAAAACTATCTATGTACTGGAAACCACCAATAATTAATAATTTAGGTATGTCATAAAATATTTGTCTGGGGCTTCTAGTATGACATTCTGCCACAGACCTGCTCTTGAAGGAGTGCTGTGTTTTGCCAATTACAGGGAGCCATTTATGTTGCAATTATTACAGTCCCTGAAGTTATGCTACTTCTCCATGTAAAACTAATGGGCTCACAAGACACTGCGGTAATATTTTATTGTAATTGCTGCATTTGGTTTGGTATTTTCTCAGAAAGTTATGTTCAGAATGTTTTACGATGTTATGAGGAGCTCTGGGTTTTGGAATGTGACTTTCAAACCACATATTTTTGGACAACTCCCTAATACATGTCTGAATGTGTTTAGGTTGGACTATTCTGGAATAGCATTGCTGATAATGGGCTCTTTTGTGCCCTGGCTATATTACTCCTTTTACTGTTCCCCTCAACCACGACTCATCTACCTCTCTGTGGTGTGTGTGCTGGGCATTGCTGCCATCATTGTGGCACAGTGGGACCGCTTTGCAACTCCACGCCATCGACCAACACGTGCAGGTATGACTTGCGCTCAGTGATCAGCCAGGATTCTGCAGTAATAACACTGACACAAGTGTAAAATAAACAAGCACATGCCAAGACTTGTGCAAGGACCACTGTTTCAAAAGTAGTGGGGTTTTTTTTAGGCCAAACCCTTATATTTTAAAGTATATTTTTTTCATTCAATAACTATGAAATATGAGCTTAAGTTAATATTAAAATAAATTACACAGATTTTCAATTCAGTATTCAGAGTGGCTTGATGTAAAAGTGTGCATTGTAAGGAGACTTGCAGACTCTTGATTTCTTTACCGTGGTGATGATGGGAACCACAGGTCACAATGTGTCTTACACAAATTAGCTATTTTATTTGCTGAAACTGTTGCTGACTTTTTATGAATTTTGATGTTCAACCAGTGCTGTTGAATTAGATGGCACAGTGAATAGAATGCTCATTCTCCACAACATATTTGCGCACATTTCATGTAATTGTTTTCAGTAAAGTAGCTTTTAGCGGTGTACAGTTTTTCTGCATCATACCGGTGTGGATACAAGTGAAACGTGGACTTCCTGCTTTTTAGTAATGGAAAACCAACAGTCACACCATCCATTTGAAGACAAGATTAAACAATCCTTTAGAACAAGGGTTCTCAACTGGTGTCAGCCTGGGACCCACATTTTCTCAAGGTCATTAAGTCGGGACCCACTTTTATAGAATACAAACCAAACAAATTTATTTCTGAAAAATAACCTCCAAAAACACATTGAAACATACAAATGCATGTAAAGAGATTTTAGGGGGGACACGACTGCCTTGATTCGAGGGGTTTGAGGGGGTGCTGGAACATAAATTAAATTAATATTATTAATAAATATTAATACATTACTTACAAATTATGATATGATTATAATATACTAATAACTTAAGTTAACTTAATAACTTAAGTGTTATTAATAATAAAATAATAAAATGTATATTTATCATTAATAAAATAATACATTATTACATATTATTAAATATTTATAAACTGTTAAAAGCACGTAGCATAAAATTATCATCCAATTCTTTGCCTCCGAATGTCATCACAAATTTAAACAGAAGAGCAACCAGTAGTGTTGCCATATCTCGCGAAAGAAACAAGCAACTATCTCTATGAAAACAAGCCCAAAATAAGCCCAACTGGCAACCCACCACATTCTGTAAAACAGAGGCCACTTTTAAACTGTATAAAGGTAAATATTTATTATGAGATCATTCACAAACGACACAAAAATTATGCTAAACACTTTTAATATAAAAATTGGCAGGCTATGTAGGTGGCTATTTTTTGCTCATTTCTTTGTTTTGAGCCATTGTATTTTGGGGCACTGAAACCCATGTTTGTTAGCCTCAGTGTGCAGATTTTTTGTGCTTCTCATGTTTTCCTTTATTATGGGGAGCTGTGAGATAATCAAAGAGTTTCACTCGGAAAGATAGTCAAGCCCAAATAAGCAACTTCACGTTCAAAAACAAGCTTGAAAAACCGCAACCCGCCACTCACGAGATTTGCAAGCGACTTTAAAAAAAAAAACAAGCCCAAAGTCCCTTATAATAAGCGGACTTGGCAACACTGATAACCGGCAAATGGTCGTTACCATGGCAACGAGAATACTGCACGCAATGGCTGCACGCGTCTGACGCCTGCCCCTCTGTGTCTCTGTTTTCAATTTAAAAGACGAGGACAAAATCAGATAAGCATTAACTATTTTAATAGTTTATAAATTTATTTTTTACAATCTGTCTACGACCTTTTGAAAATTGCTGAACCATTTTAGAATGCTTTTGGATGTCTGGGTTCTTTCAGGGCTGTAAACAATTCAGTACTGATGTAAGATTCTTTCAAATGTGCTATTTCACATTACACCACTCTGAATTACTGTGTTTATGTGGAATTATTTAATTGTGCAGATTATAAAAATATTGGTAAAATTTTCCCTTTCGGTTATAGGAGTGATATTGAATGTTATTTTACTTTAATGTCTTCAGGTGTGTTTCTTGGTCTGGGGTTGAGTGGCATCATTCCCACAATGCACTTCACCATTGCTGAGGGGTTTGTCAAAGCCACAACTGTGGGTCAGATGGGCTGGTTCATCCTAATGGGTGCCATGTACGTAACTGGAGCTGGACTCTATGCTGCACGCATCCCTGAACGCTTCTTCCCTGGCAAATGTGATATCTGGGTAAGACTTTAGAGCTGAGATTTGAAGTTAAAATAGCATGAAGAGATTTTTTTTTAATTGTCCGCAAAGCAAATCTGTCTCTGAAGACAAGACTGATTGACATTTCTGTTATTTTGTAACCCAAAAACTAAATGTAGTTGCTGCCAAGAGCAAGCTTTGTTGTTAGATTTCCATGAGGCCAGATGAGAAAGGACTGATATTACTTGGGGAGTGCTGGGCTGAACCAATTCCAAAGACTATTCACTATCAATAACTACATTATAACATGATAAATATCCATTATAGCATTATAATGATAATATGATGTCCATCAGTTTAGGCTTTGCTTACAATGAAACTCCTGAAAATGTTTAATGTGTTAGCTAATTACTTTTTTGTAACAATCCTCCCTTTTTATCCTCTTCCTTTCTAGTTCCAGTCCCATCAGATATTCCATGTACTGGTGGTAGCGGCAGCTTTCATTCATTTTTATGGCATCTCCAACCTGCAGGAATTCCGCTATGGCCTGGGAGGAGGTTGCACAGATGACTCTCTCCTCTAAGCACCCTCCCCTTATTTCCCACTCCTCACTGCATCTTCTCAGCACTGCAGTGGTGACTAGTGTGAACATTTCTGAATCAGCCATGACTGAAAACAGCCAGCGTGCCCTCTCACTTATCACACAATGAACACTGATTAAAAGTTGTACTGAATATAAGATTGATGATTTTAACGGATTATTACATATATTTTAATACATTTACAGTCGCAGCTGTTTTAATGTTCAAATACTTGAATAATTTTAATTAGGGAAAATCTCTTAGCTCGGTTAAGTGTTTGTTCACAGTTTCAGTTTTCAACACACTGTCAAAAAGTAAAAGACGGTCAGTAGTAGAGCACTGATAGCTGTCTGAACAGCACTACCTCTTTCTTTTTCTGACCTCTGACACTGCTGGGTGAACATGCACACCTGGGAGTCGTATCTACAGGTTATGGATTCCACGAAACTTTCTAATTTTACAGAATTTTATGAGAACTGGAAAACAATGTGAATGTCCTTTATTTGCTGTAAACAATTTCATGTTATCTATAAAGTTTGTGAACTGAATTTTCTTATAAATTTTTGGATGTTTGACTTTCCTGGAAGGTCTCTTGGTCAATATGTGTCTCACACGTTCTTTATAAATAAACTACACAGACAAACATACATATCCAATTAACACTTGTTCTGCTTGGCTAGCCATATTTATTTCATTGGACATATACACACCCTTAGTGTTGCTTTCATTCACTCCATGCAATGTGAAAATATTGATTCCTGATTTAATCTCTTCATTACACAATAAAAGAGAATCCTTTTTTATAACTGAATGCCAATGAAGAATATGTATCACTATGCAAGGTGCCATAGTTAACATCTTTTATTTTTTCCATGAGGTCCATGCATTCATTTGTTTCATTTGTATACTTAAATTGTTTTTATGTGACTATTTTCCAAAGTAACAGACTAAATAGGAGTAATCTGTTAGTTTCTGTGACATCACAAAAACAGTGAATTTTAAATAGGCTGTATCCAGGCCTAATTCATTTTTTAAGTGAGGAAAGAATCTGATATTTTTCTAATGATGGTTTTTTTCAGTAATATTGGCCTTTAAAAGATTTTGATATCTGCACTGGTACATGCATATTAGGCACTACTAATGCCTCTAAAAATATGTTGTGAAAAAGTTAAATAAAAAAGGATTTTATATTACATTGGTTATTAGATTTCAAGCCTTTTTTGTTTTACTGTTGATCACTATGGCTTATAGCTGAAAATCAGAAATCCATTACATTAACTTCTTAATTCAGTTCACAGTCGACATACCCCTCCACTGGGGACTGGGCAGGGAATTCTGCTATTTTAGCTAAAGCCTGGATAGGGTGCCAGTCTATCACTGACCGCACATGCAGAAGCTCCAGCAGAATTTAGAGTAACCGATTCACCTGACCATGTTTTTGGACTGGGAGGATGCTGGACAATTCAGAGGAAACTGAAATAACACTGGGAGAACAGCAACAATGTGAAAAGTACTGTTTTACATCCATTTAACGAATGGGATGGGAAGGTCTTTTTATTCCTGGTACAAAAATCTTTTTTATTGTGTCAACCTCACTGCCCCTAGTGTGTGTGTGTGTGTGTGTGTGTGTGTTTCACTGCACAGATGGTCAGATTCCTCTGTGTGCAAGCACACTGGTCAATAATTGTGCACTTTCATTTTCACTTTGCATGAACTACAAATCGAGGCCTGCTTGAAATGATCAGCCCCATCCACCAGAGGGCGCTACGTCTGTGTGTGGGCATCCTAGACCTCTTCTGTCGGCTTTACTGTGAAAACATTATTTACCTTTAGCATAAAATCGTTAAAATACACAGGTTGACTTTGTGATAAATTAGATGCTTTTGACAGTTGTTGAGGTTGTTACTTTTGTACTGTCTCAAAGATGACTTCTTAGGCGTACGTGATGACGTAGTAGTGTTTTGGTTGCCACCGTGTTGCTGAGGAGGTGATACAACACCAGACTAGAGCAACAAGAGCAACTTCTACAAGATTAACCTGAAAACTGAAACTTGACAAAACAGAGTGGTGAAATATATGCGGAATAGTTTAGAATAAGTGTGTTTTCTCAGCCTCAGTCTTCTTCTCTGTGCGACCGGAGGAGGATCACTGTCGCCGGAGTATGAAGAGCTGGAGGCGGCTGCTGTAACGCTGAATAACTGCTCCTCAGTCCTCTCTCTGTCTCTGCTGGTGCGTTAAACACGTTTTTACACTTTATTAAACAGGGTTGTGTTAACATCGTGGCTTTTGCATACACAGGTTTACATGTGCCTAGTTTACGGTAATTATGGTAAATTAGCCACCTAGCATCAGTGCTAACGTAAGCCAGGTGTGAACCTGCGTTTACAGAGAGTCTGAAACCTAGTAGTGGTCACGGAGTTAACGTTTCGCTAAATGTGGTGTTTATTCTGTCCCAGTACTCTTCCTACACTGTCAGTCATGTTAATGTTAACCAGTAGAGCTTATGAATAACCTGTTTGTAGCCTAACTCGTTTCCATCCTGAGCTAGCAAGTTAACTAGCTAGCTAACTGGTTTTCTGGTAATCCAGGTTGGTGTCCACCTAGCTGGTCCTGTTCATGGGTGAGCAGTCTGATCTATAAATCTGTACGAGGCCTGTTGTTTCATCCCTGTACATCAGAATTAGATTTATTGACCAAGTTACAAGCAATGCACAGCATACAACATGCATAATATCCAAAATCGTCACAGGGACAAGTAATATAGAAAATGTGTGTAAAATTGCAGAACACACAGTACACAATCACAGAGAGTTAGATAAAAACGGGTATTTTAATGTGCACATCACATTAGGATCCTCCAGATTGACAGCCAATTAATCTGACTTTTTCTTTGCCACCTGTTGAAGTCACTTCATTGTAAAAACAGTTTCAGTTCAGTGCTCAGAACAGCCCAGTAATGCTAATCTTACTATTTAGTCAGACTTTGGTATTTTTATGTTTAATAATGTAAATGATTTAAAATGAATTTCTTGAAACCGCTGTCTTCACAGTCCTGAAAACACTAAATAAGCATTAAGATACAAAAACAGATAATCTTACAGATTAGAATCTGTAAACACTCACAAAATAGTTTTGGTCATACAGGTAGCCTACCTGTATTCACTAGGTCCTGTCTCACAAAGCATTAATGTTTTGCTTAGGGAGCTACTGTTTAGTTTAATATAACCCTGAATTATCTATCTCTATATAAAAAAAATATTTTGTATGGGTATACATCAGTTTGGCAACTTATGCTGTCCAGCTAACATGCTCCAGGGCAGAATGTGTTCAGGATTTCAGATCATGAACTCAGTGTATGCTTCTGACCAATCAGGGACAGGGTTCTAATGGAGGTGCTCTGTCAATGATCACTTGTTTCATTTGTGGCATCTGTGACATCAGTGAAAATATCTCTCTTCTTTGGAGGAAACAAAAATATTACTGAGAAATCAAGAATATAACAAAACAGTAGCACTGTGGCAAAATTCTTTACTTTCACATGTCCATGTAGTTTGTTTGTTTGAAAACTCAGCCAAAATAGCCTCCTCATGTTTCATGTGATTAGCACTTTGTCATAAATGTCACAGAGATTCATGGAAATGTCATTTAGATTAATCATAGCCGGAGTATCTAAACCTGGGTTAACAATAAATGTTAATTGCTATTGTAAATCAAGCTCACTGCAGCTGTATTTATTAGGTTATGTGAAGCTGAAGCTTAGAAAGCAGTCTGAATTTGGTATACATGCATTATGAAACTGTAGAATAACACTGTGTACAGCCTTAGATCTATTGTTTATAGACTTGGGTCTTTATGTACTGTGGTTAAACGATCATTGCCCTTACATTGATATCACAGATCCAACTTTTTCCTCATCATCCTGCATTGCCTGTGGAAGTGTCACTCTCCCCCATCGCCAGTCACCATGGCGCCCAAAGACATCATGACCAACTCGCATGCCAAGTCCATCCTGAATGCCATGAACGCACTGAGGAAGAGCAACACACTGTGTGACATCACACTGAGGGTGGAGAACACAGATTTTCCTGCCCACCGCATTGTACTGGCTGCCTGCAGTGATTACTTCTGTGCCATGTTCACTAGTGAGGTAAACAGAAAGGCAAAAGATAAAACCAAAATGAACATCAACAGTGCTACACTATTGCTTTCTTAATCTTAATAACCTTGTAACATGCTCAAGCACATCTAAATTAAAAGTCCACTTCTGGAAATCTGTCTGAACATTAGTTAAGAAATATTGTATGGTACAGGAAAGGATGTAATAGTGCATCTCCAAAAAATATAATGAAAACATGAATTTATGTACATAATTTAATTTCACTTTAAAAGTATAGACTTCCAGTACCTAGCCCTTGATAGAGCTAATATTCCATTGAATTTTACATTTCAAGAGACTTCTCTAGATGTAGTTGTTACTACAGTGGGTCCAGAAAGTATTCATACCACTTGAACTTTTTCACATTTTGTCACCTTACAACCACAAACGTAAATGTATTTTATTGAGATTTTAAATGATAGACCAACACAATGTACCACATAATTGTGAAGTGGAATGAAAATGGTACATGGTTTTAAAAATTTTAATCAAATAAAAATCTTAAAAGTGTTACGTACAAAAGTATTCAACCCCCTGTACTCTGATACCTCTAAACAAAATTCATTGCAATCAATTACCTTCAGAAGTCACTTAATTAGTT